>JAJOOS010006485.1:0-15377 GCA_029582725.1 Solanum chiquidenum
GGTCAATGTAATTACTAGACTGTGTAATTACTAGGCTAGTAATTACTACCCTAGTAATTACACCAATTCCAATTACCAGGTGGCTTTCCAAACAGACCATAAGTAATTCCTAAAATACCCATTCTCTCATAAATAATTACAGTCCATACCCCATTCATTAAGGGTGATAATTTCCGCTTAAGTGATACTAAATCGGTATCATATATATGTATCATTAAGGTTGATAATTTCGCTTAACTGATACTAAATCAGTATATATATACTGTATTGGTATCATTAAGGTTGCTTGTTCAAAAATTACTCATTAATCAATGATACTATAAGAGTATATATATATATACATATATATATATATATATAAATTAATAATTCTTTAAAAGTATAAATATATCTAAAAAAAATGGTTAGAACCGAATACTTGAGAAATATATCTAAACTCGTGGTTGTTAATTTGTGGCATGAATGAATTGTATATATAGATTAGAGTGAGACTAATTAAGGTGCATGTTTTCAACTTCCAAGTAACGTCTCTAGACATTTTCTTGAACTACTCCTTTCAACTTCAACCATTGCTACATATTGTTTCAACTTCCAATTCAACCTTTTTTACTTTCTCTTTGGCACTATCACAACAAGTGTTTTCAAAAATGTTTTAGGGCGGCGCAAGTACACGGGCTTTGGTTTTTCAACTTTTTTTTTAAATTTTAAATCATATTTTATATTATTGGTGTAATGATATTTCTCAAATAGTAATTGCAATACTCTTTTTCTTCATTATTGTTTATTAATACATTTCTCAAATAAATATCATATAATATTTTTTTTCTATATATTATAGGTTATTTATTAAAGTTTATTTGTAAAATAATTGAAAGTTTTACTTACAGTTATTTTCTTAGTAATAAAATTATAAAATTGAATATACATGAGACTACGCCCCGTAGATCATAAGACTTATGTCCTGTGTCTACGTCTCGCCCCATATTGCATAAAACGTCTCGCCTCACACCCCCACCTTTTAAAACACTGATCACAATGTTCAAAGTCAAATTTGAACCTTTATTTCTCTATTAAAATTGTAGAGAATATTAGAGAAAAAATTTAGGCTCCTACACAACATAAAGAAGATAGCAAATACTGGCTAGTTTTATCCCATAGGATAACAAACATTCTTTTTAATCCACCAAACCTCCCCACATAATATTACTATATTGCTGACAACAACAGTTGTATACTCAGTGTAATCTCACAAATGAAGTCTAAGAAAGGGTAAGATGTACACAAAGACCAACTATATTGCGGTCCTTCCATTAGATTTTGTGCCCACCATAACGTCTTTGCCTTTGCTGAAACGAACGTAAAGCTGCTACAAAATCATCTTCATCCAATTGAGGAAACAATTTATCCACAAAGTAGAATTCACTATAAGCCAATTGCCACAACATGTAGTTGCTAATTCTCAACTCTCCACTTGTTCTGATGAGTAAATCAGGATTAGGATATTCCAAAATCTTATTAGTCTCTAATTCTTGATCAATTAACTTGTCATTAATATCCTCTAATTGAATAACTCCATCTTTAACTTTACTAGCAATCTTTTTAGTTGCTTGTGTTACGTCATATCTTCCACCATAGTTAAGTGCTGCCACAAAATGAAGCCCTGTGTTGTCCTTTGTGGTTTCCTCAGTTAATCTTAACATTTCTTTCGAAGAATTTGGAAGGTTAGACCCGTCTCCAATAAAGGACATTTTCATCCCATACCTAAAAATATATTGAAATTAGTACAAGAAACTATATATCTAAAAATAATGTAAAAGGGAACCAAGTGAATAAAAAAATAAGAAAGAAATGTGAAACTCATGATCATTGCAATGATGGATCGAAGTGTGCGAGTTTTGAACTTGCCACTGAGTTCATAGTTAGTATTAATTACTGGGTTCGTAATCAAATATCTATATACTATATTTAATGAATTTCCTAATCAAAATGCAGCAAAAAGTGAATATTGGATGTATCCAAATACTGTAGATCCGACACTGAAAAGTCCCATATAAAAGAAGGTTTTATTGGTATTAGTGTCCATCTTTTCGACTAAAAACATGTCGGGATTCATTCACAAGCCAGCTGTTGTGAAGTTGGATGCAATATGATTGGAAATTTAAAATGTTCTATAACAGTTTGAACATTATTTATAAGTTGTAACAGTTGCCTTGTTGAACAGAGTTATCTCGTATCCACTCTAGTGAGAAATATCATGTACTCCATGAAATTAATTAGTTAAGGTGCATGCACGTTGATCCGGACATAATGATTATAAAAAGAAGTAATTAAAGAGTTTCAGTTAAATAATAGGGAAAAAGGACAAATATGCTCCCGAACTATCGTAAATGGTATGCAAATACCATCCGTCATGTGCCCCTGCCGTCCAAAAACTAGAGCATATATACCCTTTATACTAACGGACATACACGTGTCATAATCTTATCTATCGATCCGATATTTATCGATGGATAAGATTGCGCCACGAGTCCCTATTTAGTCTTCCGTTAGAGTGAAGGGCATATATGCTCTAGTTTTTGGACGGCAGGGGCACCAATGTCCCAAAAGTATGACGGGGTATCTGCATACTATTTACGATAGTTCAGGGTATATTCGTCCTTTTTCCCTAAATAATATTACCTCATGAATTCCTCAATAAGCCTTTCAAGGCAGGTCGTCATCAAGAAAGTTACTTCACCCTGCCCCCAAAAAAAAATATAGAAAATGTATGAGAGAATGTGAATTATTAAACTGCACTTGACCATTGACATAAAAGGGCTTTATGGTAAAATTTTAATTTATTTATATTGCCAGTGCAACATAACTTTAAAATATATATAATGGTCACAACTTACATGGCCATCTAATCTTATAAGACATGAGGAATTTTTTTAAAAAAACATAGAAAACAGGGTGGAGCTATTCATTTTAGCACCATTTTTTTAACCAACCTGCACTAAAGCATGTTATTGCTTGAGGGAGTTTACTCCAGTTGAACTCTGCTTTCTAACGTGACCTAGAAAATGGAACAGCGAGACCTGAGATCTCATGGAACGAGAAGTTCCCAAAAATCAGGACATGTGGTGAGAGCTGGTTTAATGTCAATGCATCGGGAAGCATATTAACAGGGTCAAGCCACTACAGCGAGGGCTTTAGGCCTCAAAACTTTTGGGGGATCAATTTATTTTCATCCTTTATTCCCTAGTATTGAATTTGCCGATTGATTCTATTTTGAGACACGCAAGACTGATAAAAGAGGAAAGTGCTCCATAATAAGATTTCTTTTCATTCTGATGCTCGAATCCAAAAAAAAAATATTGAGCAGAAAATATTAAAACAACTAAAACTCGGACTTACCTTGGGCCTTGACCAATTCTCAGTAGAAAAAATATAAGCAGAAAGAACTTTGACTCCCCATTTTGAACAATAACGACACAAATCTCCGAGCACTTTTTTTCCAGCTTCATGACCTTTTTCCGGTGACAAACCCCTCTCCTTAGCCCATCTCCGGTTACCATCTGGTATAATAGCTACGTGTTTCGGCATCAGCTCAGGCTGCAACCCTTCTCTCAATAGTTCCTCTATTGATACTCCGATAGGAAGCTTACAAAATTGGCGTAAGGGCATCATCAGATTTTTATGTAGAATCGGAGAGTTGAAGTCTTCCGCGACTCCTTGGCAGAGTGGAAGTTTTGGATCTGAGATATTTGGATAGAAAGGAGCACATGGTGGTGCAATGTGTTTTGGGAAGGATTCAAATATTGCATGCTGTGTGTACATGTTATAGAACCACATGCTCATATTTTTTAAATATTTTAGTACAGCTTTTGAGATTCACTCCCTTTTATGCATGTTAATAACATTCTTTAATTGTTTAAGACTACTTGCATGTATTCTTGAAAAGAATACTACTAGTAAATAATCTTTTCTCTCAATATATTTCTTTTGTCTGAATTTATATATTATATACCTTCTCATATTGATAATTGACGATACATTATCTAATGATTATATATCATAGAAGTAGGTTAGACGCTTCCCTTTCAATATGTTCACCGATGAGAAATTCTTTCCCACGACTAACAAAGAGATCTTAGTGGAAATGCCACATATTAATTGATTCGTGAAGTACATTAATTTAATACCTAACTGCATACAAGAAGTATGAAGTTCTCTCTCAGACTCTAGAAAGAAAAAACCTCTAATTAATGCATAAAACCAAATGTGGACCAATCAACAAACTTTAGAAGCAAAAAAAAGAAGAAATCCATTAGTGCACAATTAATAAGTACACACTCCGTTTCAATTTGTTTGTCTGATCTTGAGTTGATACAAGTTTTAAAAAATAAAGAATTTTCTTAAATCTTGTGGTCTTAAACTAAAGATAGGTTCAAAAGTTTCACTAGAGTTGCCGTTTGGCCATTTTCACAAATGCTAGTTAGGTTGGCCAACTTAGATCTGGTCCCATATTAATGGGTACACTACTCAGCTCTTTCACAAAACAATAACTGGCTTTCAATTTTCTATACCACAATGTTATATAACGTATATGTTTTTCTATTTAACTCCCCACATTATCACATTATACTTTGCTCTCATACATACCTCTAAGTAAAATGGAGCCGTGGAAGGACCTGAGCGGGAAAGTAGTGATGGTGACAGGGGCATCCTCCGGAATCGGGCTAGAGTTCTGTCTCGCCTTGGCCAAAGCCGGTTGCAGCATAATTGCTGCTGCTCGTCATATTGACAGGCTAGACTCTCTCTGCAACGACATTAATTCAAAGGGTATTCGGCGAGCATTCGCCCTCGAGCTTGATGTCATGTCCAATGGTGCTACCATTGATGGCGCTGTACAAAGAGCTTGGGATGCCTTTGGACGTATCAATGTCTTGATTAACAATGCTGGCATTAGAGGTAATTTTCAGACATTTAAGTAAAGAAAAGTACGGTCTCTAAAAAAAGGTAAATTTCTAAAAAGTATCACTGTATCAGTATCATCATCACATATATATATGTATAGGTAGTGTTAGCTCTCCACTAGAATTGGCAGAGGAGGAATGGGAACATACCTTTAAGACGAATCTCAGAGGGGCATGGTTGGTGTCTAAATATGTTTGTAGACGCATGCGCGATGCCAAACAGGGCGGAGGATCTGTTATTAATATCTCTTCAGTTTCTGGTCTGAATCGAGTACTAGTACCCGGGGGTCTTGCTTATGCTTCTTCAAAGATGGCTCTTGACATGCTCACTAGGGTATGTATACTGTCTTAAAAACCTGTAAGGTTTCATCTACCATTGATTTATTATCGAAATGTCCATTTATTTTCTTCTCTGTAATTCAAATAATGGCAGATGATGGCACTTGAATTGGGAGTATACAATATCAGAGTGAACTCAATAGCACCAGGAGTTTTCAAATCTCATATAACAGAGAGCCTTATGCAAAAGGAAGGGTTCAATAATGTTATTTTACGAACCGTTCCTTTGAGATATCTTGGAATGACAGATCCGGCTTTAACATCACTCGTTAAGTATTTGATCCATACTTCTTCAGAATATGTATCTGGTAATATTTTCATTGTTGACAGCGGAGGTACCTTAACAGGTGTCCCCATTTTCTCATCACTCTAGAATAAAGGCATTCATGATTTAAGTTCGACCAAAGCCGGTTTTCTAGAATAGCGACCGATACAATAATAGTAGACTAAATACTTCAGTAGGATTATTCAGTGTACACCTTAACATTTTTGTAATTCTAATTACCTTTCTATGCTTGGCTACTAAGATACAATAATAGTAGACCAAATACTTCAAATTGTGTATTTTTTTTGGCCAAATGTGTAATGTTTGTTGTATAAGCTGATATGATTCTCTTTAGAGTTTAGACTGTCAAAGAAATCGGACAGTTGACGATTGCACCGATAGTTAATTAGAAGAGTTTCACCTATCCTATGCATGCTGCTCTCACAATCAAAAATTGCAACAGAATCATAAATAAATAGTGTAATCTGAATCTTCATCTAAGTAGCTACCCCTGAAATGGGTATTAACATCAAAAGGTAGAGGAAATAAATTCAAACGCATACAAGAAGTAAATTCAGTGAAATTCTCTTAGACTCTAGCATGAAAATTCTTCCAATTAATGCGTGTATATAGACAAATCTACATAGAGGAAGAAGAAGCTTCGAGAGAAACGGGTAACTTCACTAATTTGCATTACTGATGACACCATATATTAATAACAGTAATAATAATAGTTGGGCTAACTCTAGGACCACTGGATCTTCATCTATTAAGTAATAGACATGTTCTTTTATATACCTTTTATTTTCTCACAATCTCATCAAAATACTCCAAAAGAACAGCTATAATCAATCATAAAATAAAAGGGGTCAATCAATTAGAATATAATTATTACTTCTGATGCATCGATGAGACGATAACTAGTAGCAGTAATTATTACTCCATGAAATTCATTTTCTTACTAGCCACAAAATGTAATGCTCGATAACTAGTAGCAGTAATTATTACTCCATGAAATTCGTTTTCTTACTAGCCACAAAATGTAATGCTTTTCATTATACATTAACTACAACCGAGTCGAGTCGGTCCTCTTTTAATTGAGTACATATTTATAAGATAAAAAATTAATAAGGATAAAAATATAGAGTATAAATTATCACTTATTGGTTGTTTGAGTTTTCTAACAATTGTGACTTTTGTGTTAATAGTATGGAAGTTTTGTGATTTTTCGGTTAAAAAATATAGTTATGTGACTTTAGTGGGAAAAAAAGTCATAGTTATATGAGCATTTATGAAATTTACTCCTTTTCATTTTGCTACTAAAGATAAAAGGCTAAAAGTCTTAATAGAGTTGGCCGTTTGGCCATTTTCACAAATGCTAGATAGGTTGCCAACTTACAACTTAGATTTGGTGCCAACATTAGCCAGCAATAATATTGGTACACTACCACAATGTCATAAAACATACTTATTTTCTACCAAATAAAAATGGAGCCATGGAAAGACCTGAGTGGAAAAGTAGTGATGGTGACAGGGGCATCATCAGGAATCGGGAGAGAGATTTGTCTCGACTTGGCAAAAGCTGGTTGCAGCATCATTGCTTCTTCTCGTCGTTTAGATAGACTGAAATCTCTCTGTGATGCAATTAATTCAGAGGGCCGACAGTGTGCGTTCGCCCTAGAGCTTGACATAACTGCTGATGGTTTTACTGTTGAGGCTGTTGTACAAAGAGCCTGGGATGCCTTTGGACGTATCGATGCCTTGATTAACAATGCCGGCCTTAGAGGTAATATTCATATAGTTAGAAGTAAATATAAGTGTAATCTCTAAAAAAAAAAGTAAATATTTTAGAGGAGATGTCACACACTTCAACATGATATGAAAGCAAATAGGCATAATACATAAATGTCCTCTTTAACTCGATCTCATTTCACATTTATGTCCTACAATTTTGGATGTGCACAAGTAGACACTTCAACTTGTATAAAGTTGATCAGGTAGACACATTAGTCCTACATGGCATAATACACGTAGGACACCATGTAGAACTCAAATTGCCATGTAGGACGCGTGTGTCTATTTGTTCAAATTTATACAAGTTTAAGTGTCTACTTGTGCACACCCAAAGTTAAATGACATAAATGTGAGCTGAGACCAAGTTAAATGACATATTTATGTATTATGCCAAGCAAATGTAAGTCCTGGATTAGAATCTCTATGAAGTTCGGTTGCAACATTGGTATATATGCAGTTTTAAATCTACTGCAAGTGAAGTTCAGACTAATGCTGCACCTGAAGTTTGAACTTAATAAAGAATTTTGTTGGTTATTTATCATTATATAAATATATGTATAGGTAGTGTGAACTCTGCACTAGAATTGTCAGAGGAGGAATGGGAACATACCTTTAAGACGAATCTCAGAGGGGCATGGTTGGTGTCTAAATATGTTTGTAGACGCATGCGCGATGCTAAACAGGGCGGAGGATCAGTTATTAATATCTCTTCAGTTTCTGGTCTGAATCGGGTACTAATACCTGGGGGTCTTGCTTACGCTTCTTCAAAGATGGCTCTTGACATGCTCACTAGGGTACATACTAGCTAGTGTCTTAAAATTTTCTTGGGTGCATCTACCATTGATGTATCACCGAAATGTTCATTTACCTTCTTCTCTGTTATTCAAATAATGACAGATGATGGCACTTGAATTGGGAGCATACAAGATAAGAGTGAACTCAATAGCACCAGGAATTTTCAAATCTGAGATAACAGAGAGACTTATTCAAAAGGAACGGTTCCATAATTTTGTCTTCAGAACCTTTCCTTTGAGAGATCTTGGAACGACAGATCCAGGTATAACATCAGTTGTCAAGTATTTAATCCATTCTTCTTCAGAGTATGTATCCGGCAATATTTTCATTGTTGATAGCGGAGGGAGCTCAACAGGTGTCCCAATTTTCTCATCACTTTAGAACAGAGGCAGATTCATGATTTACATTTGATGGGTTTAACCAAAGCCAAATTAAGGATTTTCTAGCATAACAACCTCAAGTTAATATACAATAATACCTCATTACGATTATTCAGTGTACACCTTAACTTTTTTGTAGTTCTAATTACCTTCCTACGTATGGCTACTTGATAGTCTCAGCAAAGAGTGTGGATACACTCTCTTTTAGACGCATGGAGTAAAGAAAAATTGGAAAATCATCCATTAATTGCTACATAGTCATATATCTAATTGTGTATTTTTCTTCCTTCTTTTTAATATACAATGCATATTCTACCAAACTCTGAATTTCTTGTTATATATCTTGATTAGATGCAATGGTTATATATTCCAATTGTATTGTATTTCTTCTTTTCTGAACCTAATATGTAAAACCCTTGCTAGAACTTCGTTATTGTTAGCCAAATAAGAGAAGTTTTTATCCAAAAATAATGGAGTTCCAGCAATATATTTCTTTTCATTTCTTCTTAGGATGCCATGACTATTTATTTCAAATTATCTATTTATTCTTTTTTAGGTCAATTGTGTAAACTGTGGTTCTGCAGGCATGCATAAAATGCCTGGGAATTGCCCTAACCAGTAATCTGAGATAACCGTGGGGCTCAGCCTGTTTGGCTAGATGCAACTTTTTGTCATTTTTTTTTTTTTTACTTTGAGGTGTTTGTGCCAAAAAAACCAAAAAAAATAAAATGATTTTGAGCAATAGCAGAAGCAATTTGTTTACTGTTTGGAAAAAGCTACACATTTCTGCTTTTCCTAAGAAGTACAGAAAGTTTGCTCCTCTAAAGCAGGGAACTAACTTGCTGCAGAGGGAAACTAAACCAAGGCAAAATTGCTTTCATCCATTTCTATTTGGTGCTTTATTGCTTCATGACTGAGATAACCATGGTTGTTTACTGTATAAGCTGAATTTTTTTAACTGTCAAACCAATTGGACAACTGAACTACAGTGTTATCAAAAGCAAAAAGCGCAGAAAAGCTCCAAGCTCCATTGGGGCTTTAAGCGCAAATAAAACATGGGGATTAATAAAAAATGCACAAGGGGAGAAAAAATACAATATATATATTCAGTCCAAGACTAATAATTTAAAAGCATGAATGACATATATATGAACAGAAAAATTGAAAAATAATTACAATAAAGTGAAATATCAATTGCTTTGTGTCGCCTCTTTAGAAGAGGTTCATTAGCAAAGAAAAGTATGCCTTAGAACCTTGATGACGACACTAAAGTGCACATTAAGCGAGGCGAAGCGCTCAACACGTTTTGAGCCTTGCTTCAGGGCTTAAGCCGCTTTTGGTAACATTGAACTGAAGATTGCACCAATATATACACACTGTTAATTAGAAGAGTTTCACGTATCTTATGCATGGTTCTTTCACAATCAACAATTGCAAAATAATCAGGGATAAAAATTACTGTAGTCAAAATCTTGCAACTGCCAATGCAAATGAGGACAAAAAGCATTAATCATCACCTCAATATTAATATGTGAATAGCACATTACAGAATGTTGAGGCAAGATCTTACTAGGAGAATTGTCCAACAGACTCTAAATAATTTTTTACAGAAGTTGGATACTGATGTGAGTAAACCAAGCAACAGAAGAAACACTGCATGAGGTGGTAACAACAAAAAAAGTAGTATATCCAATAAACATGTGTACCATCACTCCCAATACTGTAGGGTGCTCTAAGTAATTCCTGAAGCAAATTCAGCATATTGAGCCAATTCCTGAATGGATATTAACATCCAGAGGGTAGAGGGAATGAATTTCTTTTAGATCACAAGTTTCAAAAGTCCTTTTTTCTTTTGCAATTTCATGTCCAAACAAACATCACATAAAATAGGACAAAGAGAGTATATCAATGAAGAGAATATTATTTCTATTTAAATGTCACCATTAAAAAAAAAACAACTAAACATGAGAGTTGTGCATTCTCCAAGGAACTTACGACACAATCTAATGGCACAATGCACCACCTTTATTTGCATTCCTGAAAGCACCCTTCGTCATAGATATTTATATTCTATTAAATAGAAATTCAGAATTAGAAACTTAGATTATTTTTTATTTTTTATTGAGAAATAAAAGAAACTTAGAGTTTCACTCAAGCTTTTAGTAAGACTTAAGTCAACTATACATTCAATCTATAAGTAGGAATAGCCATTAGATGTTGAGCTCGAGGTGTCACTAAGCCGAATTTCTCAGTCATGTCTATATGGTTTGGCATCATACCATTCGGTAGCTCCCAATCAAAGCAATGAACCAATTGTGCTAGCACTAGGCGAACGATGGTGAGCCCTAGTTGTAATCCAGGGCAACTTCTTCTGCCAGAGCCAAATGGTAAAAGTTGAAAGTCATGCCCACGAAGATCAATGTTGCTATCAACGAACCTTTCTGGCATGAACTTCTCCGGCTCAGGCCAAGCTTCTGGATCTCTTCCAATCGCCCACACATTTACAAAAAGTCTTGAACCTTTAGGTACATCAAAACCATCAACTATGCAATCTTCAATTGATTCATGAGGTGTCAATAGTGGTGAAGGGGGGTGCAGCCTAAGTCCTTCTTTTATAACCATGTCTAAGTACTCTAGCATTTCCAAGTCTGACTCTTCCACCATTCTATTTATGCCAACTGCTTGTTCCAACTCATTTTGTAGTTTCTTCATAACCTTAGGGTGTCTTAAAAGTTCAGAAAAGATCCAGTCAATTGCGGTTGATACAGTGTCTGTTGAACCTATTAGCAAGTCCTGCATATATAGGGAGATCTTTTTCAGTCTACTAAAATCATAACAAAATTTTAAGGACAAATTACTTAACTACACTCCTTTACTTACCTTAATATCCATTTATCTCTACTTATTTCAAAAATTTCAAAAATCCCTTATTTACCTATGTATCCCGCATGTGTAACGCTATGTATCCCGCTATGTGGAATGTATTAAATGCTATGTATCCCGTGCACAACGCTATGTATCAAACCTAATGTATCCCGTGCACAACGCTATGTATCCCGCTATGTGGAATGTATCAAACCTAATGTATCCCGTGCACAACGCTATGTATCCCGCAAACATCATTTTTTAAGGGATTTTTGGTAAATAGAAAACTAGAAGGGATAGGATGTTATTTAGTACTTATAATATGTGGTTCCTATAATTTATACAAATTTTAATGGTCCTATGCGACGCAAACCTGAATTAGTCGGTCCAGTGATACTAGATGGGTAAAAATGATTGAAGAAGTTTCTCTTTTTTTTTTTGAAGTATCGAAGTTAAATCCAATTACTAAAGTAGATGGAGTGAAATCCATTAGCATTACCAGCAAGACAGCTTTGACATCACGACGATCAAACATGAATTCAGCTTCTCCAGATTGCATAATAGTCATCATAGTATCAACCATATCCTTAGTTTGATTCTGCTCCTTGGATTGAACATGCTCATCAATAACTTTCTCAAAAAATTCATCAAAAATCTTTGCCAAGTCCTTCAAACGAGCAATAAATCCCTGCAAATCCAACACACCAAGGAAAGGAAAGAACTCACCAATATTTGGTGATGCCACTATAAATAAAGTCTCTTGAATTATATCTTTAAAACCCCTTTCATCAAACTCCTCATCCATATACTTCTTCCCAAATACCATCAAACACGACATATTCGCGCTTAGAGAGGTGAATTTTGCACTAAGATCAACCTCAACATGATTAGAAGCTGCTTGTTTAAGAAAATTCACAAATATTCCAAGCTCTTGTTTTCTCATAGATAGAAATGAATTGATCTTGATGTTACTAAGCAGTTTCATCTTGCACAATTTTCGCATATTTCTCCAATGAGGTCCATATTTTCCGAAAACTATATCTCTGTGATCATATGCAATGTATTGAGCAGCTGCATTATATGGTCTATTAGCAAAAGCAATATCATGTTTTTTTAAGAATAGTTCAGCTGCATGAGGAGATGAAGCAACGATTACAGGAACAAGACCAAATTGCATACTCATTATGGGACCATGTTTTTTTGCTATATGATGAAGAGCTTGATGGAGATTTTTGCCTAATACCATATGGAGATTTCCTATAATTGGAAACCCTTTAGGACCTGGAGGAAGTTTCTTTTTCTTTTTCATGAATATGTTGAGCAATGCTTGGACAGGGTATAGCACTGCAACTATCACTGCAAGAACTTGCCAAATAGAAACCATTGATGTAAATTAATGTGTTAGCTTCCTAACTTACAAATAGTTTCTCTACATAGAAATGTGATGGCACTTAACTAAGTTCAACATATATTTATACACCTACTCATAACATACATAGAAGGTAAATAACAATTTTGACCCCATGCATATAGGGGAAGTAAGTAGGCGTTTCGACTTTGCACATAGAATTGATTGAAATTTGAAAAAAGAGTTTTTGAAGTTGAAAAAAGGTATTTGGAAATTGAATAGTTAGCCTGCCTAGTTCTAGGACCATTAGACCTTCATCTATTAAATAGGCTCTAGTAACAGGTTTTCTAATATTCTCACTCACCAGTCACCAGCCAATCCGAACAACTAGAGTTTATAAATGGTAAAGCATACACCATCAGTTCCACTTTGATTCTCAAGATGATAAAATTTCTTCTCCTCCCACACCTAAGGGACCCTAGGATGGTGTTTTCATTTATTGTGTAATCAATTTATGTTAAATGCATGGTCTTCCTTAAAGTATTTACTAAATTGGCAGTTAGGCCATTTTGACAAAAGTTTTATTTAGGTTGGCCAACTTAAATCTATTCTGGTACCGTGAAGAAAAGAACTTAGATCTGGTACTAAAACAATAACTGGCTCTCAATATTTTCTAACACAATGTTACAAAATACTTATTTTCTATATAACTCTCTGCACCCTTACATTATTAGCAGGATATATACCTTGGTAAAATGGAGCCATGGGTCGCCCATGGAAAGACTTGAGTGGAGAAGTAGTGATGGTGATGGCCATCATCAGGAATCTGGCGAGAATTGTGTCTTGACTTAGCAAAAGCCAGTTGCAGCATCACTGCTGCCACTCGTCGTGTTGACAGGCTGAAATCTCTCTGCAACCACATTCATTCAGAGGGCCCCCCGGCATGCATTCACCCTCGAGCTTGATGTCACCTCCAAGGGTTAGCCCATTGAGGCCGTTGTGCAAATGGTTATATTACAATCACAATCAAATAAGCATCAGATGACTCAGACATATACTCACAACTGAAGAAGACAATCTAGCCAACTAAACACGCCAGTCAACATAATAAGAATCAACAAGGATTAAAATCATCAAATCGTAGTTTAGGCAATCTAACTTTTTCAAAGTGAATTACTTTTAGACATGATAAATTAAGAACTTGTTCTGTCCCACAATCACTTAATCATAAAATCGGCTAAAGTATGTATCAAACACCTTATAAGTATGTTTTTGGCTGAAAAGCGTACTTAGAGGTTTCATCTTAACTTACCTTAGCTCAAAATGTATGTCAAGCACCTCTAACGTCCACATCACACTCACAAGTTCCAATCTACACATAGAAAGTCTTAACAATAACTATTCGTAATAATTAAGTTCAATCCATATTTGTTAGCGAAGATGAAAGAATACTTGAGAAATAGAAGGACGTTTGAATATTTCTACCAATCCCTCATCCCGCTTTTTGTAACAACCACATAGTTGGTCCATCCACCAGTGCTTTTTTACCCTCAATAAGCATATAACTAATGTGTCACCTGTGGACACTTCATACTCCATATACTAATAGTTTCTTCACACACACAAGGTTGATCATGGGGAGTAAGAAAGAACAAATCCTTTCTTTTGCAGAGTATAATAGAAATAACTCACTAAACCACTGGGCAAAAGGAACAGGTTGTGAGAGACATATGACCATAGGCTGAGTTAGGGTATGTGAACAGGGTTCATTTGAACCCCTTCCATGAGAAAATTATACTATTATACTATATATACAATATCAAAATTATTTTTCACGTATTATAATACCCTTGGCTTCTTTGGGTGTTTTTCTTCTTTATATTCCGAATCCCCTTGTATTCCGTCATTGCAGACGACTAAAAAACCAAAAGCTGATGTCTTTGCCTCTTATTAGTATTTGATGAGTAGAATCCAATTCCAAAATGCTTCACCATAAAGCAAACAACTTTTGTGCATTATTCTGGAATCTAACATATGCAAACTCTACAGTACACAAGCATTACAATAGACTGGTAATTTAAGCATTTTTGATGACACAAACTGTAGTGTCTGCCAGCTTTTCATCCCAACACTTAATAATTAAGTGCTAAATGCTCTTTTATTCTTAATAAGAAGTTTCAGGTTCGAGCCTATCGAATTCAATTTTCAGCTAATTAAAAACAACAATGCAACGGAAAAAGAAATACCTTAGATTCAAAAAAAGACCTCCTTTTTAGCCTATAAGCAGAAAGCTCTCTCTTCTTTACAGAAACAGAGAAATGGCTGTGCTCCATATACATTCTTTGCTTGGCCGTAACAATCCGACCCGACCCATGAACTCAGATTCCGATTATGGTCGATTTTTGAGGAAATAGGAAAAATGGATCCTTATGTTTGTGTTTAGCTACAAAATAGTCACTTTAAATGTGCTTTAAGTAATTTTGGTCTTTTAAATTTTGTCAAAAGTTAATTTCTGTCAATTATTTAACAAAAAAAGCTTTGTCTCTCTGTTTGATTTGAAACATTGAACAAAGGGAACTATAGTATTAATAAAGAAGGCCACTGAGCTTCGAGACATGTTCTGATAAATAGTT
>JAJOOS010006486.1:0-15568 GCA_029582725.1 Solanum chiquidenum
TCCAAAATCTTGTGCTCTGATACCATATTTGTCACGACCCGAGTCTAGACCCCGGATGCGACACGGCGTACTCGACCCCGAAGGGGTCTCATACAAGCCTCATTAGCATATTCATTGCATAAGATACTTAGAAATAGTGCGGAATTTAAAACATTTTCTTTTATAAAGCTTTCAATCGAAACATTAAAAGCAAGAGGAAATCTATTGTCTCACATGGCCATCTAAACAACATACTTTAAACAAAATAGGGTCACAAACCTTTACAATCGAAGTCTTAACAATAGTCTATTACTTGAAAGTAAAGGAACATCAAAAGTACTTGTCCTCGATCTATGAGGACATACCCAAAAGTCTTGGATGAACTCAAATCCAAGCTTCAACTAGAGAGAATAACTCAATTGCCAGAAACTACACTTGTAGTAAACATTAAGAAATATGGGTTAGCACAATTAAGTACTAAGTATGATAGCCATGCAAAAACAATGCTTAAAACGGACATTTTATTTGAAAGTCATGATATATGCCATTTTGACAAAAACTTCATGAACACAAGCATAAGAGGCATAATTTAAGACATGATCAACATACAAGCCATTTCATCACATTAGCGACATAATCACCATATAAACCATTACCTTCACATTAAGCCTTCACCTCAAGTAACCCTCAAGCTATACCTTGTGCAATGTTTGGATAATGTCCCATACCACCATCCACACTAAAGTACCACAATAAGGTCACCAAAAGTGAACTTACCATTCAACCTTTCCATCCTTACAAAATACTCATACATAAGAGACATAAACATTACATAAGTCATATTAACATATTAGGACCAACATCTAAGACAACCCTAAGTCATACTTGTGCAATGTATGAGTAACATCCCACACTACTACTCACACTAAGTACTCCTTTGAAGTCACCATAGACAAGTCACATTCATACTCAATACACCATGACCCCTCTCAAAGCCTACTTGTGCAATGCATAGATGGTGTCCCATACCACCACACACACTAAGTAGTGCATCCTTAAGAAGCCATAGTTGATTAACATTCTTTGTGGGGGTAAGCCTTAATCAACATAGACCATGTGAGCTTGACATGGAATCTCAGTGTCACCATCACCGGATAAAGGGATTCCTACTTGCCTAAGGTAGGACAATTGTTTTTAGCTTAGGTGGATCCACTAGCTAGACCTATGTGGGCACATATTTATGGGATAGGGAGATTGCTACTAGATACCCCTCCTCAACTCACGTGAGGGCATTCATTTCAAGAGATTGCTACTATAAATTGATTGAATAACGCTATCAAAGACACTTCATCCAATATGAAGCGTCAACGATCTTTTGTTAGTAATATAACCCAACTAGTGAGTTATGGTCGAGTCCCAAGGGAGTGGTTTGTAATCGATAATCAATAGAAAAGTAAGATTATGCTCAAATCAGTCATAGCTAAAACATTTACGAAAAAAACATATCAAATTTAGGGTGACACAAGTGTCAAATATCAAAGGGGGGTTTTGTAATCAATTAACAACTAAAACAACCAATAACACGGAAATACTAATATAGAGACGGGTTCTTAGGATGTGATTGGATTATGGGCTAAGGTAAACAACTGGGTAATTGCAATTAATAGTAAACAACTACAAATCAGTGATTAAGTTAGACTTTAGTGGGGGTAAAATTTCTCTCAAACAATTTACCCTTAATCAAATTGGTTTCTCTCGAACACCAATAAGCAACAATTAAGCACAGTTTTCGCTTTTGTCCATTCACTCTCTCGAGCTGAATGTGTGGAAGAGGGTTTAGGATTCACTCTCTCGAGCTGATCCTATGACAACCCAATACCTGCAGACCATCGATTTAGTAATTTTGGTTTTAAAACCGAGAGAGAGAGATGGTACAATCGCCCCTCGCCCTCACCGGGGGCACCCTCTGGACTAATGGTCAAGAGCACCGCAATCATAACACCCCGAAGCTGAAATCCCTGTAGTAACCCGACCGCGGTAAGGAGGGAGGGAATCTGATCCCCTCAAACTCTGGCCCATGCTAGGACCACCCTGCTGATGCTGACCTCCCTCAGAAGCAGGTAATGCAGCCTGGACAGGTCAGTTGCACTGACCCTGCTGGAACCTCTGGCGGAACCTATCATAGGAGTCCATCCCCCTAGTCTAGAACCCGTTGTAGCTGTAATTGCCCTGGTACCGTGCCCTCTTATCGCTGCCCCTTGGGCCTCACGATGAATATGCTCCATAGATCGGGCATGGTCGACCACATCAAGAAATGAACGGCCGGCATAAACCAAATTATATGTGTCGACCCTCAAACGGTAGCATAACCCACGTACAAAACAATGAACTCTCTGAGACAGTCATAGGGCCCTGCTCCAATCTAGAGAACAGATCACGAAGCCTATCCCTGATGCTACGTGGTACAAACTGGGCCAAGAAAGCCTCTAAGAACTCACAGCAAGATATAGGAGGTGATCTAGCTGGCCTTGACTCTCGATACGTACGTCACCACTGCCTGACTGGCCCATGAAATTATTGAGCGGTGAAGTCGACACCTTTCAACTCCAAGAGGCCTAATGATTGTAGCTTCTCCTGGCAAGTGAGATGGAACTCATGGGCATCCTCCCTAATCACCCCTGAGAATATCGGCGATGCCCACCTCTGGAATACTCCGAGCATCTTCTGCTAACGCAGTGGCATTTCCCTGTCCTCTAAGTCTGGCAGGGAGGCCACATGAACTAGTGGTGGCTGACCTCTGGTATCGTTGCGGCAGGCTGATCCTGCGGTGCTAGAGCGGGTGCTGGAGCTGGTGTTGCTGGGGCTGGTGCTTCTGGGGCTGGTGTCTGTCTCATCTCCCTAATAGCTGCTAGTATCTGGGTCAACAGGGCATGAAGATCAAGAGATTCAGTTGGTGCGGGTGGTGGCTGGGCTGGCCCCGACCCCACTAGCTGTGGAGGTACATATGCTGCCTGGGGCTCCTCCTCCCTATCTCGGGCCGATGATGCGGCCCTGACTTGACATCGAGGTCAGCGTCTACCCCAAGCTAGGGGTCTGTCTGCAGGCCCGGGTGCATCACCCCCGGCGGTGCCACCTCGCGTTTGGGCTATCCTGTGAAATTGTGAAACAAGTGACATTTCAAGGAACCAATAAGAGACAAGTTGCACAAAAGTGAAACAAAAGAGGAAATCTTCCTAAAGACGTCTTGTAGCCTCCCGAAGATAAATTACGGACGTCTCCGCACCGATCCATGGGACTCTACTAGACATTAGCTCTGTACAAGTAAGACCGTTGAACCTGGGGCTCTGATAACAACTTCTCACGACCCGATTTCTCGAGTCATGATGATACCTACTATAACCCACCATTAGGTAAGCTAATCCGTAACCCGAAACAAGAAGTAATGGGTCTGAGGGAAGAAACTAAACAAAAGGATGCAAAATTTAAGATAAAAATATAAACAGGCGGAAGCAAACCAAAACATATATACAAATAAAAATCCCTCCCAGAACCTGGAAGTCACTAGTACAGAGCAACTAACAAAATGAGTACAAGTCCCAAAAGTGGACCACAGAGACTAGATTTTCTCGAAAGGTAAAACATAAGTCTATATATACAAATGGAGACTAAAATAGTACAAAACGTTGTGTGATCACCCTCTTCTCCAGATCAGACTACTCCAAACTGGATCAACACTAGCCAATAGTGCTCGGACCTGCATCACAAAAACAGATGCAGAGCGTAGCATGAGTACCAAAACAATAGGTACCCAATAGGCATCATAGGCCGACTGAGCTTGAAGAGTAAAGGCAATATGAAAAGAAGGAATAGCACAAACAGAGGTCCAGAGCGAAAGTCTAAGTAAACAATGGAATGCACACGAGTGTAGAAAGAACTAACTAAAGTAATTTTGACACGACCTAGGGGTACCCCCTAGACGTACCACGGTTTACTCAACCCCGAAGGGGTATAATACAAGCCCTTTGCATCATAACATAGGTAATGGAAATGAAAATACGGGACAATTTTAAACTTTTACAATCGAAGTCATATTTCATAAAAGCAACAAGCAGAAGTCTTTCTATACTCTTTGTCTGAAACCATCTAATACAACTTTAGAATAAACTCTTGGGACACAGCCCATACAATAGTCTAAGAACATAAATAAATGACATAAAGGTAAAGTGGATGTTGTCCTCGAAGTTATGATGACTCACCAAGATCTTCAACTCTTCTGGATCCTTGAAACCTAGCCTCCAAAGCAACTCAAGCCTCCAACCCTACATTTGTTTAAAATGTAGGCAATAAGCGTTAGTAAAAAATGTACCAAGTATGAAAGCTAGCACAATATCATAAGAACATCTCAAATGGTTAGTCAACGTAAGACATAATCATAAGAGATAATAACATAATCATGGCATAGTCATCAACACAAGCATCATATAAACGTAAGTCAACATAAGATATATTTAATGAGCATATGAGAAAAAACATGTTCATGACACAGTCTTTACTTAGACTTTCATTATTACATACTTCAACCTTAAGTCCTTCATATTACAATAGAACTACTTCACAAGCCACCTCCAAGTATACTTGTGCAAAGCAAGTATAGCATCCCATACTACCATCCAAGCTAAGTACCTCTCTTTGGTCATTCTTGGGCATAGTCCACCTTCACATTTAAGACTTAGGTCTTCATGTCATATTAAGTATAAGCTATGCAAATGGTCAACTCTTAAGCCTCTCTATGCCATAAGGGTACCATACATCTAAGTAACCCCAAGACACACTTGTGCAATGTATGAAAGACATCCCATACTACCTTTCACACTAAGTATAGCCTTGAAGTCATCCTAGTCATATTCACCCTACTTTGGCCTCATTATTAGTTTAACTCTCTTAACTAAGGTAATCTCTCACCTTTAGTCAATTATAACTTGGAAGGGCAGCTATAGCACAATCATATCTCAAGACTTCTCTTTAATGACCCTAAGTCATACTTGTCCAATGTATGCATAGCACCCCATAATACTATACATGGTAAGTACTACTTTTAGGTCCTCATACTAACCCTTATTGGTTTGGAACCTAGTTCCTCTCTTTAACTTTAGAACACTATGAGGTACTCTCTTAAGCACATCTTAGTTCATTATTAGGTTGAACCCTACAAGATACTTCCTATAATATGTCTAAGTTCACTATTAGCATGGATACTATGAGATACTTACTTAAGCATGTCTAAACCCCTTTTCTACTTTGAACACTATGAGATACTCTCTGAAGTATGTCTAAGTTCATTCTTCACAAGGACCCTATGAGATACTACCTTAAGCATGTCTAAGTCCACTTATACTCTTGAACACTATGACATACTTCTCAAGCATGTCTTAGTTCATAGGATATGGAGATTGCTACTAGGAACCTTAACTCAACTATGTGAAGGCTCCCATCTGATGAGACCTAACTTTGGGAAAACCCACACTCTACTACGTAAGAGTTTCCCCTTTAACTTGGATAATCCTCACATCAACTAGGTGTGGCTCTTCTTTCTTCTTGGAGTCCGGACCCTATCCTGTGTGACACTCCATCTCATCTTCAATATCCACTTGAGGCCAAGCATACACCTCAAGGTTTACTTGTTAAGCCTTGCTTAACACTCATCTCTCATGGAAGGATGTCCTTGACAATCAATACATGTTCAAGTGATTCTATCACTTTCATAAATCAAGCATTCATAGGGTAGGTTAGGTGAGTATAGGCCTTTCACCATAATCCAACCTATTAGACTTCTATTCTCCTTTAGACTTTACTCTCAAAGTCTTTAACATCAATAGATAATCATATTAGCTTCAACCTAAAGCCCTAACTATCATGATCACAAACCCTACTCTCAAGGTTTCTTTCTTAATCTCTTCTTTATACCTAGATTTCAATGTAATTTGCTCACATCTCTCATTACTAGGTGATTCTAGTCTTAATTGATCATAAAGGTTCAATTCTAACTTTACAAGTCAAGATCAATCATATACAATATAGTCTAGTTCAATTCATGATTATACGATCCTAACTTTGATCAATTACTACACACAACAATGAATTAGGAAGATCACATATGAACCTTCAACTTTTCCTCTAATGGCATAAATCAACAAACATCACATTCATCAATTTAGATTAGGGTTTACCATAGAAACACATGAAATCATCACATTATCATTAATCAAATCTAAATCAATAATAATTGGGTGATATCGACTAGATTGGATTCACACCCAAACCCTACCCACAATGCAATCACAACCCTAGCTAGAATTGGGTTTTTGAGTTCACAATTGGGGGGAATCTATGGGGGCTCCATGGGTGGAAGAACCCATGGATGATTAATCTTCACATACCTTTGATAAAATCCCTAAACCAATCTTGAATCCATGGAGTAAACTCGACCTAGTTGATGCCCCAACTTCTTCTTCTTCCTTGCTTCTAGAGAGAGAACTTCTTCAGAGTAATTTGGGGGTTCTAAGATGAATGAGCTATTGACTTAGTTTTAGGGTCTTATTAGGTATTTATAGGTGATTATTTCACTACTTAACCGATCCCCTAAGCCCTTAATTAATTAACCAACTTAATTCCTAATTACCAACTTAAAACTAAAAAGTTGGAAATTGGCAGCATTTACGAGACCCCCATCCAAGGACCGTGGATGGGTCTATTGGACATGGTTTGGTCTCGTGGTTTGGGTCAGAGACTCATACTTTGCAGGCCAACTCAGGCCTGACCTACGCCCATGACCTACAAGGCGTAGGTTGATCTAAGGGGCGTCAATAGGGGTCGTGGATCAAGCTGTTTTGACAGCTTTTTGGGCAGTGTTGGGGTCCTCCTCAAGGACCCTTTGGGTGGTCCTTGGTGAGTCGTACCCGGATGTTTAACCCCTAAACATGTCATTCTAAGTACGGGAGTCATTCCTATGAGTTTTAACCCTCATACAACACTCCAAAAATCGACTACAAGACTCTACAAAACACTAGTTCAACTCACTAGTTTTTGAGGTGTTACAAATCTATAAGCTAACTACACCTAAATGGACCCCCTTAAACCCAGAAGGTACACTCGTGCGCAAGTTTAATTAAAAACCCGAACGGAACCCCATAAGCCTGACGAGTATACAGAATAACCATAACTAAATAGAACTGCATATGAGAACTCAAGACAAGACCATTGATGTTTAATGCGTAATCAACGACACAACTTCTAGTACGAGTGTCTACAATCATGCAATAGTATAGTAACCCAACCAAGGGTTGAGGTCGTTTCCCAAGGGTGCGGTTTTGAGAATTAATAGAAAAATAAAATTTAGTTCTAACTAGTAGTAGCTAAAGACATTAACGATTAAAAACATTGTAAATTAAAGGGGGACACAAAAGTGTCAAATAACAATGGGGGTTTTATCACTAGTAAGTAAAAACAACAAAAATAACAAAGAAATCAAGTATGGGGAAGAGTTCTTGGGGTGTGACCGCAATACAAGTTTAGATAAATAGTTGGGTACATGCTTTCGATAGGAAATTTGCAAGATAATAGTGACTAGGCTAAGCTTTAGATGGAAATAAGTTCCCTCTCGGGCAACTTACCCCTTTTGAAATGCGTTCCTCTCGGACACCCATTTGCCGCATGAAGGCCACCCTACGCCTTACCCCACTCACTCTCTCGAGCTGAGTGTTAGGATAGGGGACTAGGGTTCACCCTCTTAGACTGAACCTCATTTCGACCCACTCCTTAAGCCATCAGTCTAGCGGTCTTGGTTTTGCGACCTCCCTCTCGGGCAAGCCGAAAACACATGGGTGTCTTAGTATTTGCAACTACAAACCCATTAAATTAAACCACAACCACTAGGTGAAATCACCAGTAAAGTACAATTAACCTATCAGCAAGCAAGACCCAACAATAATATCAACACATATTTGCTAAATCACACCCCAAGAATGGGGGGTTTTAGCCACACATCAAGATATAGAAATTTATACCTTCAATGATGTTGAAAGCAAATGGGTATAGAGAAATAAGTCTTTATATTGAGCAAAGAAAGAAGAATTCAAGAGACCCACTTCCAAATCCTTGGAGCTGAAACCCTCTTTTTCTTCAAGTTTTCAAAACATTCTTCAAACTCAGAGCAAAAAAAAAAAGTACTAAAATTATATTAATTGTTCTCTAGTGAAAATTTGGTACTAAGAAATGTGATACTAAAATCTCATACTCAACGAGTATTTATAGTTTTCAAAAATCTGTGCTGCAGTGGATCATTCGGCGACATTAGTCGGAATCACCGATCAACTCGGCAATTCGCCCTTTGGTGTAGTTCATCGCCGTCTTGCACCATCCTTCGGCATCGTCGTGCTCTGAGTCATTAGATGACATAGTACTGCTTCGCGGAACTCCTCAGTGATGAGCTGACTGCGCCCTTTTTCCGCCGACTTGATCCTTTCCTTTATGGCTCAGCACACTGGAACAAAAGGCGATCCTTCGGTGACTCGCCAGGTGGACTCGGCAATCCTCAAGCCTTCATTTTCTTGTTCTTTTCGTTCCTTTTTGTAAAGTGGTGTCCATGCTTTCCTTCAAACTTCAAATACCTGAAACTTAAGGGTTTTCATTAGATATTGAGATAAAATAAGCATTTGAGGACATAATTTCTATTAAAATATAACCCTAAATGAGTCAAATTTGTGGACTCATCAACACCCCCAACTTAAACTTTTTCTTGTGTCAAGTTCAGTTGTTCAAAAAGGGTGTCTCAAACAGTACTACACAAGACTCAATCATGAATGTACACAACAAGACTTCAAACTACTTATGCGAAGATTCAAGTTGTGACACACCATTACCAAAGATTGTAATGCTCACAATACTTTCTACTAATGTAAGTTCAAGCTCAACGAAAGTATCTAAATTCCCTCACATAGAGAATGATTCCATATTAACACACAGAGGTTAATCAATTTAAGATCAGGAATCGGATGCAACGCTCACACTCAAAAAGAGGAACACAATGCATGTTTTCACCCATAGGTTTGCCCTTATTTACCAATCGAATTTTGGTTCGGCTTACTCAAGAACAAAAAGGTCTTTTCAAGGCTTGTAATGGGACTGAGTGCAAAGATATGGTCATTTAGGCTCAGTGACTTCTTCATCCTCGTGAGATGTGGTGTTCTCAAAACATCATTTTCCCTTCCCTTATCACTTTTTTCTTCTAGTGCTTCTAAGTCATCCTTTTATTCACTTTCCACGTATTGCTTGGAAACCCAATTCCTTTTGCACTTTTATTAAAAAAAATAAAAAAATTGGAGGATTTCCATTTTGTTTTGCAATACCATGGGTTATAGATACTTTTTCTTGCACTTCTTGACTTCTCCTTTTCCTTTTCACCACACCCCCAATTTTGGCTTTTAGCCTAAGTTGCCTATTCACTAAACCACAAATCAAGAGGATTATAGGTAGTGGGTCAAGTAAGGTCTAGGATTCATCAAGTTTCTTCCAAAGTAAGGTAAGGCTCAAGGGGTGTTAAAAAGAGTTTCACACGCTCACGGGTAGACCACAAAAGGGGTATAAGTCAGATTTGGCTCACACTCTTTAAAGTTGCCTAAGATCATCTCAAGAGCACATCTTTCTAAATCAATCAGACAAACGGGGCAAATTCTAGGTTTATTCATGCATGGTTCAAAGTAAGCTAATCACACAAGGCATCGACACTTAAGTCAAACAAGACTACACACTTTCGCTAGTGTGCAATGGTCAATACAAGAGAATCAATTCAATAAATGGCTAATCACAAAAAGATGCAAAGAGTTCACATATTGTCTATGCAACTTCAATTGGTCTCGTCGTAGCCGTACATTCATGTTTGTTCAATTGAGAGCACTATTCAAGTCATCAGTATTGATCGAAATTAAGACTTAAATTTTGCAAAAGACTAGCCACTTTCAACACACGAGAAGTGGAAAAAAGAATTGAAAAATTATAAAATTTTCCGAAAGGGTCAAAATCATTTGTGTAATTTAAAACAAAAAGGAGCCATGAGCTCAAACATCCACAAAAAGCAGTGTAAAACCAATTTTAAATAAAACAACCCAAATATATACAAAACACAAATCACAAATAGCACACAAAAGGTGAGCGTCACCCCACCACAAATAAAAGCAATTTGTCCTCAAATGCAATTAACACATAATCTGAAAGGCAAACTAAAGAAAGACAGAAAGGGAGGTAAAGAGGGGATCCTGTGAAAGTAGTCGCTCCATCTGTTTGGGCATCAGTACCCGAAGTGACTTCCAGAATGACCAACTCCGCTGGATCCAGCAGCAGGAGCATTTGCCAAGGAGGATTGCAAAGCAGCGTCTATCATGATTTCTTCAGTATCGGCTATGTCGTCTACTGCAGCTTCCTCGAACATCTCTTTGTCAGTCTCTTCCTCTGAGTCAAGGTCGATTATATGTTTTGCTCTATCCCCATGTCCAGTGGTGGTCTGAGTCATCGCAGGCATGTCTGGAATCTACTTTTTTCCAAAGATCATGGACACATCGGTGAACTTCAGGTGGTTTACATATTTTCACAGCTCAACAATGGCAGCTTTTAAAGTTGTCACCTCATCTGTGTCCCCTTGGTTGTGCTCACACACTACTATCCTGGCCGCTAGGGCATTAATGATAGTGTTCAGAGGTGTCACAGCATCATCTAGGGCAATCTGGATCATGCTTGGAACAGAGGCCTCTAGATTGGCAGCCTGACGATCAGCAGAAAGGACAAGCTGCCCCATCCGGAGTAGGGAAGCCTGGGTGAGTGGAGGCCGGGAAATAGAAGCAACAACATTAGGTCTTGGAGGCCTTGCAGCAGTGGAAGAATCTAGAGGTGCCTCTGCAAGTGATGATTCTGTGTTTCTTGACTCCACCAATGCTGCCTTCTTCTTTTCTGCTTGATCCTTAAGTTACTCGGCTTCGATCCTCCAGATATCAATAGAGGTTGAGGGTATCATTTCCACTTCTTTCTTGACATCCCGAGGTACCCGAGCTTGTTCGCATAATGTTGTGATCAATACTGGGAATGGAAGTCAGGTCTAGCTTTGCCTTGCACGCATAAGTATCTCTGAAGCAATGATTTCTCCCAAGTTTATTTGTGTTTCCTCTATGATGAAACCCAGGCAAGTTGCCTTGGCAAGGCGAAGAATCGACTCATTCATGGATGGCATGATTGTGCTGCTGATGAAACCAAAGCAGAACCTTGATGCTATGTTTAGTTCTTTCTTTTCAATCAGAGCTCCTTCCGCCAAACATTTTGGAGCCTCGTCTGAAATTAGTGGGGCTAACCACTTTTTCATCTCATCCAGTTTCTTTGTTCTGATCAAGTGCTGGTAGTGATCTCTAATATTTGTGGACATGCCCAAAACCACGTTAATCGCCTCACTATCATACTTCACCCTGCCTCTGACAACCACATAGTCTACTTCTTTGAAGGTTGCTTTTAGTTGTTTTTTCTGGGGTATTAGTGCACTATATGCACTATAGAACTCTCTTACCCAGTTTGGAATAAAAGGACCGCGGGGCTTGATGAAAATTTGGAACTTATGGTATCTCAGGCATTCCATTATCTCTGGGTGTCTGTCTGTAACCCCGTCTATGGACAGCCGCTTTTCCTATAGAATTGTTCTCAATCCCTCAGCTTTTACTAGATTTGTTGACTTAGGCAGAGGATTGATGAGTCCACGATTTGGACTCATTTAGGGCTTGTTTTTTTTTATAGAATTAGTGCCCTCAACTGCATATTTTATCTCAGAAACTGATGTAAATGCTTGAGTGTCAGGTATTTAGACTTAGAGACAAATGCATGAACACAATTTAGCAAAAAGGAACAAAGGAGGCTGAAAGAATGAAGAAATGAAGATATGTGGATCGCCGAATCCATTCGGCGAGTTGCCAAAATATATTATCCTCACCTTTTGTTCCAGTGTGTTGAGCCCTGAAGGAAAGGATCAAATTGGTGGTGAAAAGGAGCAGTCGTCATGTCGCCGAACATTTCCGCAAATAAGTACTATGTCGCCCAATGATACAAAACACGATGATGCTGAAGGCAAACGCAAGACGGCGATGAACTACACCAAAGGGTGAATCGCCGAGTTGATTGGCGATTCCGACTAATGCCGAGTGATCCGCTGCAGCACAAATCTTTGAAAGCTATAAATACTCGTTGAGAGTTGTAGCTTAGTATCAGTTTTTAGATATCAGATTTTTAAGTGTGGAACACTTAATATAATTTTTAGTGCTTTTTATTTTTGCTCTGAGTTTGAGAGGGTTTTGAAAACTTGAAGAAGAAGAGGGTTTTATCTCCAAGGATTTGGACTTGGGTCTCTTGGATTCTTCATTCTTGGCATGTAACAAGACTTAAATATTCATACCCATTTGAATGCAAGCTCATTTAGGTATAAACTTCTATCTCTTGATATGTGGCAAAAAACCCCAATTCTTGGGGTGTGATTTAGCGAATATTGGTTAAGATTGTTGTTGGGTCTTGCTTGCTGATAGATTAGATGTAGTTTAATGGTGATTTCGTATAGTAGTTGTGGATAAATTTAACAAATTTGTAGATGCAAATATAAGTTTATTTATGTGTTTTCGGCTTGCTCGAGAGAGAAGTCACGAAACTAAGACTACTAGATTGATGGCCTAAGGAGTGGGTCGACATGAGGTTCAGCTCTAGAGAGTGAATCCTAGTACCATATCCTAACACTCAGCGAGAGAGAGAGAGTGTGGTAAGGCGTAGGTTGGTCTTCATGCGGCAAGTGGGTGGCCGAGAGGAACCCATTTGAAATGGGGTAAGTTGCTCAAGAGAAAACTTATTCCCACATAAAGCTTAGCCAAGTCACTATTACTCTGTAAATTTTCTATCAAAAGCATGTACCCAATAATTTAGATTAACCCATATTCAGGTCACATCCCAAGAATCCCCCTCTCATTGCTTAGGTTTCTTTGTTAATTTTGTTATTTTTACTTACTAGTGACAAAACCCCTCATTGTTAATTGACACTCTTGTGTCCCCCTTTAATTTACAATATTTTTAATCGTTAATGTCTTTAGTTATGACTAATTAGAATGAAATTCTAATTTTCTATTCATTCTCAAAACCACTCCCTTGGGACACGACCCCAACCCTTGGTTGAGTTACTATACTATTGCACGATCGTAAACACTCGTACTGGAAGTTGTGTCATTGATTACGCTAAACATCAAGGACCATGTACTGGAGGCGCTAGTACCATTGCTTGCTCTGGAACTTGAGATGTAGGAGTGGTAGGCTGGGTATTCCTAATCCTGGATGGATCATTCAGCTTCTTAGTTCGCCGCTCAGTCCTTTGTGCTATTAACAGATCATCCTCATCAGAACCCACATCTTCACTTTTAGGTTGGTTGGGGTCATTTTTGTAAAATCCATCACTGTCAGTGCTTGCATCTGATAGTTCAAGGATCTTATCTTTTCCCTTGCCTCTCCCACTAACTGTGGAAAGTTTAGCAACCTTGCTTCTGGATGCAGCTGCATCCTCGTTGATTTTAATCCCTTTTGTTTTACCTTGGGGTGACCTGCTTTCTCTTGCATCTTTAGTTCTAGCCATTTCTGTAAAGAATTTGGCATGAAGTTAGAACAACTAACTTAAATTCATAGGGACACAATTGCAGACTATCTCGCCGAATATTTCGGTGAATCGCCTAATTGCTTTGGTGAGTAGTGCTTTGTCCGCTGAAAGTTACAGTGCAATAAAGGAGAGGGGTACAGTCAAGGGGTGATCCAGGATTCTTTCGGTGATTCGCCGAATGCCTTTGGCGATCTGAGATTTCTCACCGAAAGCTACAGAATCCATGTCTCAAGTAGCATGGAATTAAAGGTGGGATGGGGTCAATAGGCGAACCGCTGAGTGACTTGGTGAGCTGGACCTAGCTCGCCAATTGGTCCATCATTCCTATTTCCAACCTATCTTCTCGATTTCAACCCGCAACCTCCGAAAACAAAATCAAACATACACTATAGCAATCAAGCTTATAGTTTTTATCTTTGCTCAACTTAAACAGTATGTAGGAGCACCTCATAAAATTGCATTCATGCTAAATCATCATAACGGAATTCCAACATTTAAAGCAAAAGGGTTGGATTAGCAAATCAACAGAGGCACTTGAATAGTCTAAAGTTGTCATAAAGACACAATACATAACATGGGATAAATTACTTGCAATGAGAGCATAATTATCACAATTAAATGCAGGATTTTGAGGACTAACCTTTCAGGCAGATCAAGTCAAGACTGTGATGCTAGGCAGCAAATTCGTACAGATCCAAGCACTACAAAATCAGCTAAAATAATCAAGAGATACAAAAAAAAATTAAAATACTAAATAGGTGCTATTTTGCAAAAATCGAGAGTGAGAGAATGTGAAAATGGTTAAAAGTCAAAACCCGTGGCCTTATAAAAAAAATTAGATCTCACCCATTTAGCGATATTAGTTGCTTTCGATCCGTTGCTCAAAGATTTGCCGAGTGTCTATCTACCTCACCGAGTTTTACAGGATCTTCCGTTAAGGTGAGGATCCAAATGACGGTCTTTGTCAAGGTTGCCGATCAAGTCGGTGATTCACCAATTGAACTTGTGTAATTCATCCTATGCTTTTCATAAACTTTTCATGCCCAATCCTACAAAATCAAGACACCTTTATTTCGATAATAGCATACTACAAGCATTTAAGGGTTTTAGGTTGCCTGCCAAACAGTGCCTTAGTTAATGTCGTGGCACGACGTAAATCAGGACTCAAACTCCATTTTTGAGGTTAGCCTTGCTATCACCAGGCAATCCCCCATTTTGTTTCAGGTGGAGATCGGGCGATGCATAACCCATGAGGTTCTCTAGCAGCTGGACAGCTCTGGAATGAGACCAAATCATCCGCTTCATTCCTTCGATGTCTTTCTTTATTTCTTTCAGCTCTCTATCTTGCTCAGTCACCTTGTGGAGAATGCTTCAGAGCATTCCCTCAAGATTTTTAACCTCATTGTCCTTGAGACTTCTTTGCTCATGATGAGGGATGTTGTAACGACCCGAGAGCACCCCCTAACCGTTACATGCGTATTCGACCTCTCGGAGGTCTCATACAAGCCTTATCATTCATTCATCACATAGATACTAAAGAAAACCATAAGTAATTAAAACTTTCTTCACACACGAAGATTCTTTCATTAAATAACAAGCGGAAGACTTTCTAGACTTTATACATGATGTCTCAAAACCATCTAATACTTGAATACAACAATGGGACTAAGCCCATACAAGACTTAAACAAAATACTAGAAATACATCAAAAGGAACATGTAGGGTATTGTCCTCGAATCTGTGAGGACTCACCAAGTCTTCATCGTCAACACTTAGAAATCTATCAAGTAGCCATGACATGTCACCATCTCCCAATCCCTACACTTTAGTCAAAAAGGGAAAGAAAGGGGTTAGCACAATTAAGTACTAAGTATGGAG
>JAJOOS010006487.1:0-17269 GCA_029582725.1 Solanum chiquidenum
TGAATATGAGTAAGAGAGGGATAATATAAGTCACAAACAACATTCAAGTCATATTTTTACATTTGAACATAATCATCATATAAACCTTTTACCTTTACCTTAAGCCTTCACCTCAAGCAACCCTCCATTTATACCTTGTGCAATGTAAAGATAGCGTCCCGTACCACCACCCACGCTAAGATACCATCTTAAGGTCACCAAAAGTGAACTTACCATTCATCCTTTCCATCTTTTCACAATAAACCATATCAGAGACATAAACATTACATTAGTCACATCATCACATTAAAAGCAACATCTAAGACAACTCTAAGTCATACTTCTGCAATGTGCAAGTAGCATCCCATAATACTACTCATACTAAGTACTCCTTTAAAGTCACCATAGACAAGGAATATTTATATATAATAAGTCATGGCAATGAAGTAACTCATAGTACAATCCAAGTATAGAATGCGTCACTACATTTAAGTATATAAGAGTCAACATTACTCAATAACATCATTTAGAGGACTTTCATTCATTAGACATTAGATCACCATTCTCATTAACTTCTTACCAGGAGGACATTCAAACAATAGTCATTAAGACTTAGACAACTCACTATGATCCTCTCAAATCAAACTCGTGAAATGCATGGATTCCATCCCATACTACCAGCCACACTTTGTAGAACTCCTCAAGAAACCATAATGCACAACTCACATGATGGGAATAAGCGTTTAACCGACACAAACCATGTGAGCTAGGCATTGAATCCGGTGTCATGAAACCGCACACCGTAAAGAGGTGGTCTGCTTGTTGAAAAAAGACCAGTTCATCTAGCTTAGGTGGATCCATTAGCTAGGACCCATGTTGGCACATAGTTATGGGATATGAAAGAATATCATTGAGATCCGGCCTAACGTTGGGAGAACCTCTGTCTAACAATATCCTCTCGGTGCTTAGCCTACATTCCCATAGAGTAGTTTCATTAACATTACATTAGTATACTTGAGAGGGCCACCAACATTAGGCCTACCGACCCAAAATACTTTTCCCAAGAAAGGGCCACCACCAATAGGCCTACCTTTTCAAGGTACATTAAGGACAACTCCTTGACTTTCCTAGAAAGAGCCACCATCATTAGGTCTACCATTTCTAGGTTCATCATTTCACACAAGAAGGAGTCCACAACCATTAGGTCTATCGCTTCAAGGTTTAACATCACACACAAGGAAGGGACACCACTATTAGGTCTACCAGTCCAAGGTTTTACATTCACATTAGTACCTAGACTCCTCATGAAAGGACACCACCATTAGGTCTTCCAATCCAAGGTTTAGCCTAGAATACTTCATTTGACATTGATAGAATGGCTACCATCATTATGTCTACCAATTCTAGATATTCAATCATTCATTCATTTATGAAAATTCTACCAACATTAGGTCTACGAATTCTAAGTCATCAACACATTCATTAGCCATTTATGAAAGAGCTACCAATATTAGGACTACCAATTCATGATCATTAAGACATTAAGTCAAGATACATTCATTATTCAAGAAGAGGATGCCTAAGCCTACCAAGTCAAGATAATTCATTCATGATCACATTCATCTATACAAGAAAAGGATACTTTCGCCTACCAATTCAAGATTTCACATTCAACATAGATTTCATCTATCATGAAGAAGGCACCTAAGCCTACCAATCCAAGTTACAACATTACATTATAGAAACCCTTCACATTCCATCATAAGCATTCATGAGTGTTAAGAGAGAATATGCTTTCAATCAAAACACATTTACATTCATACATTATCATCATTATATCATTGAAATCACATGTATATACTTCACATTATACATAGTAAGTGAACACCTCCACCTTTCAAGTGGATCAACATCTCTAGCTTAATTCTACTTCAAAATGAAATTAGGTCATAACTTGCCCTTTCAAGGCCATGACCAAAAGTCACCAACACACCAACAATTTACTACAATTAAGGCATTTATAATGATACAATTCAACAATCTAAATCAATCTAGGCATAATCCATTAACATTCATTCATGATCAACAACCCACATCATAAGGTACAATTTAGGAATTGAGAGAAATCATGGGTTCATAGAGTATTTTCAGCATAAATCATCAATTAAACACCAATACATCATAATTTACCATTATAAACCATTTGAATATGTTTGTTGAAAGAATCCATGAGATTGAGTGAAACCCTAGATTTTTCATGCTTTGAAATCACTTTGGATTTGGCTACTTGATTGGAAAATTAAACAAGGATCAAGACCACCATATGTTAATAGATGAATTCCATGAAAATACACTCAATTAGCCCTCCTCTTGAAGCCATAAGTCTTTTTCTTCTCCTGGTCTTCAATGGAGTTCTTGAGAGAAGATATTTGGAGAGGGATGGGTTTTTATTTGGGGAATTTGAATAATGAAATCTAAAATAGGTTTTTAATGTTTTAATACTCTTAACATATCTTAATAACCCTAAAATAACCATCCATACAATTAAAAAGACTTGGGGTGAATTTACCAATTCACCCGCACAATGGCCGAACCATTTGACTAATTACAGGTGCCATTGACGAATCCCCATCCAAGGACCGTGGGTGGGTTGACGCCTCGTGTTGTCAAATCATTTTTCGTGGCTGTGGTTAGAATTGTAGGGTCTTGACCTACGGAGGCCATCCACGGGGAGTGGATGTACCTAAAGGGCGTGGTCCCCTTCCATAGCTCACCAAACTTTGGCCAACCTTCATGATTCTTTTGGGTCTTGGAGTTAGACATAGGGTATTCCTCAAGGACCTCTAGGGTCGTCCTCCTCAAGGACCTCTAGGGTGGGCCATGGGGAGACGTACCTTGACGTTTAACCCCTAAACCACTCAACCATGGCTCGGGACAACATCAAACACAATCAATCCTCACACCAAACTCAAACACACACACACGTTAGGCTCTAGTTTCACTTATTTGTTTTACGGTTCATTATATTATCCCCTCTTAGGAACATTCACCCTCAAATGACACTTTAAGCAGATTAAGGGGTTAACGACTTAAACCTACCAGCCCATCATCATGCAACATCATAATCAAATGCACACAACTAGGAGGAAACATCAACTCCACATCAATACGCTCAAAACACAACAAGAAGGTAGGAAGTACATCTACAAACTCATTATGCATCAAAACTTTGCATTCTTCATTTCATTGGAGGAACTTCCTTATCCAAATTACGTTATGCTCATCACCACATCATTAAGCACATTTAAGCAATCTTCTCACAAAAGCAAATTATGCAACTTCTACATAAAAACACATTAAGGCATGTTCAACATTTAACCTCATGAAGAATATAGACAAATCATACTAAATGCTCATTAACATGAGGAACACAAATCATGAAAACTCATTTTCTCATATGACCAAGAATTCAACTAGAACATGCATAATATAAAGAGAACATGGAAACACAATGTCACACATGACTTCAAAAACATGGAACAAGCCAAAAAAGAAACTTTTTGTCTTAGGCTTAAATAAGAACATAAAGAAAGAGGTAAGGATATCAGTACTCTCAAAAACCTTACTACTCAACATACTATCCCCCACTTAGGAGTAAACCCAACTACGGCTTACCATGACCAGAAAGGAACCTTAATCAAGACACCCACAACTTACAAGAAACCATCAACATACCGGTGCTTTTAAACTAGGAATGTCCTCATTAAGAAACTCTTGCACACAAACAGCCTTACCAACACCACTCAAGGTCTCATATGAGTCTACCACACCGGTTTTATACTCCTTAAAAACTTACCACACCTATTAAGGTGAGAACATCAATCAACCCTAACTCATGAACATCAAGGACACTCAAAGACCTTACCATCTAGGCACATTATCTCCCCCTTGGGAGAAAACTTATACTAGCTCTTTCAAACTTTACTTCTCTCCATCTAAGGTCGGAGTAAGACAACCCTAAACATTCATACTCATCACCCTAGACATTTCTAAAACACCATATTTCACCAATTCTTTCGTCATACCTCAAAACTTATCAGAACATTCTATCAACATCACACATAACAATAAACAATCCATTCACACTAAAGTCAACACCACAAACTATCATCTCAACTCTATCAAGTCACATAGCCATAGTTGGCATTACAACCAATATTTTCTCTCCCTCAACCCTTGTAGCATCTTCCTTTTCAGTGGTCAAATACTAAAGACCATCGGATAAGGAACAAGAGAGAGACATTATTGAGCTAAACTTTATGGCACGACTTGAAGGATGAAGAAGTGAAACTTTCTTAACACCCAATAGCCTTCTATTCATAATGTGGTACGCTTCATATTAAGAATAAGACTCTACTAGATGTGGTTTGAGACAACCTAAGACCATTCCAAAATCATGTGCTCTGATACTATGTTTGTCACGAGCCAAGGCTTGCCCCTAGATGCAACACAGCGTACTCGACCTCGAAGGTGTCTTATACAAGACTCATAACATTTTTGAACATAAGAACATAGGAAAATAGGGAAGAACTAAAAACTTTCATCTACAATCGAGGACATTTTCATTAAAAAGCAAGCGCAGGACTTTCTAGACCTTGTCTCAAACCATCTAATACTTTGAATACAACTTTGGGAACTTATCCCATACAAAAGCTTGAACATAAACTAAAAGACATAGAGGAACGCAATGGGTTTTGTCCTCGAAACTATGAGGACTCACCAAGTCTTCATTTTCAAGCACCTTAGAAACCTATCCTTCAAGCAAAGAATACCAATATCTCCAAACCCTACACTTTGGTAAAAAGGGAGAAGAATGGGGTTAGCACAATTAAGTACCAAGTATGGAAGCTATGTAAAAATCATGATTAAAACAAACATTTATTTGAAAGTCATGTTTTTTTACCATTTCGGTAAAACTTCATGAATATGAGTAAAAGAGGGATAATATAAGTCACAACCAACATTCAAGTCATATTTTTACATTTGAACATAATTATCATATAAACCTTTTACCTTTACCTTAAGCCTTCACCTCAAGTAACCCTCAAGCTATACCTTGTGCAATGTATAGACAGCGTCCCATACCACCAGCCACACTAAGATACCATCTTAAGGTCATCAAAAGTGAACTTACCATTCATCCTTTCCATCTTTTCACAATAAACCATATCAGAGATATAAACATTACATTAGTCACATCATCACATTAAAAGCAACATCTAAGACAACTCTAAGTCATACTTGTGCAATGTGCAAGTAGCATCCCATACTACTACTCATACTAAGTACTCCTTTGAAGTCACCATAGACAAGGAACATTCATATATAATAAGTCATTGCAATGAAGTAACTCATAATACAATCCAAGTATAGAATGCATCATTACATTTAAGTATATCAGAGTCAACATTACTCAATAACATCATTTAGAGGACTTTCATTCATTAGACATTAGATCAACATTCTCATTAACTTCTTACCAGGAGGACATTCAAACAATAGTCATTAAGACTTAGAGAACTCACTATGACCCTCTTCAATCATACTCGTGCAATGCATGGATTCCATCCCATACTACCACCCACACTTTGTAGAACTTCTCAAGAAACCAATGCACATCTCACATGATGGGAATAAGCGTTTAACTGACACAGACCATTTGAGCTAGGAATTGAATCCGGTGTCATGAAACCCCATAACGTAAAAAGGTGGTCTCCTTGCCGAAAGAAGACCGGTTCATCTAGCTTAAGTGGATCCATTAGCTAGGACCTATGTTGGCACATAGTTATGGGTTATGAAAGACGTTCATTGATATCCAGCCTAATATTGGGAGAACCTCCGTCTAACCATATCCTCTTGGTGCTTAGCCTACATTCCCATAGAGTAGTATCATTAACATTACATTAGTGTACTTGAGAGGGCCACCAATATTAGGCCTACCGACCCAAAGTACTTTTCCCAAGAAAGGGCCACCACCAATAGGCCTACCATTTAAAGGTACATTAAGGATAGCTCATTGACTTTCTTAGAAAGAGCCACCACCATTAGGTCTACCATTTCTAGGTTCATTATTTCACACAAGAAGGAGGACACAACCATTAGGTCTACCCCTTCAAGGCTTAACATTACACACAAGTAAGGGCCACCACCATTAGATGTACCGGTACAAGTGTAGCACCCCGTAAAAACTAGTAAGACCTATCTAATTCTTGATGGAATCTAGTAGGTGAAACTAGAGCCTCACATGTGAGTTTGAAGATAGAAACTTGATTAAGTATTGTTAAATGGTTTTTCGAGTGAAAGTTGAGGAATTTTAGGGGTTAAACATCAAGATACGACTGTAACGCTTGTAAACTAGTGAGTTGAACTAGTGTGTTGTAGAATCTAGTAGTGGAGTTTTGGAGTGTTGTATGAGGGTTAAAACTCATAGAAATGACTCTTCTACTTAGAATGACATGTTTAGGGGTTAAACTTCCGGGTACGACTCCCCAAGGACCACCCAAGGGATCCTTGAGGAAGACCCCAACACTGCCCAAAAATTTTCAAAAATATCTTGGTTCACGAAGGTAGATCACGCCCCTTAGACCAGTCCACGCCCAATAGGTCATGGGCGTGGGTTAGGACTTAGTCTAGGAAGGCTTGGCATTCATTTTTGAGCCACATGACTATCAGTAGACACATCCACGGTCAATGGATGGGTGGGCGTGAATGGGAGCAGTATTGTTGAGCCCCAGCCCCAAACAACAGAGCCACAGGATGATCAGTAGACCCATCCATAGTCCGTTGATGGGTGGGCGTGACTGGGAGCAGTTTTCTAGATTTTTGTTTTAAGTTGGGGGTCTTAGTTTTAGTTAATTATTTAATTAAGGGTTAGGAGGGATGATTAGATAACTAATTAAATTTCTATATAAACTATTTTAAGTCATTAAAACACTTCATTAACTCATTATAACCCTAGACCCCAAATCAAAACCCAACTACCTTTCCCTCCCAAAAATCTTCTCTCTAGACTCCATTGATGAACAAAGGAAGGGATCAAGCTAGAGCTTCAAGAAGAAGGATTTTTCATATGAATTTGATGGGAATCTAAACCTAAGGTATGGGAGTTCTTCATTCTTGGTTAGCTATTGATGCTTATCGTGACCAACGACACTAACCTACGGTTCGAGTGTCTACGATCGTCGATAATATAGTAAACCAACTAAAGGTTGGGGTCGTGTCCCAAGGTAATGGTAGTGAAAATAGTAGTAAATTAGAATTTCATTCTAATTAGTCGTAGATAAAGAGATTTGCGAATAAAAGACATTGTAAATTTGGGGGGTGACACGAAAGTGTCAAATATCAAAAGGGGTTTTGTCACAAGTAGTAAAAACAACAAAAATAAAGAGAAAATCAAGTATGGGGAAAGTTCTTGGGGTGTGACCGCAATACAAGTTGATATAAATTTCTGGGTACATGCTTTCGATTGGAGATTTGCAAAATAATAGTGACTAGGCTAAGCTTTAAATGGAAATAAGTTCCCTCTCGGGCAACTTACCCAGTTTCAAATGCGTTCCTCTCGGACACCCATTTGCCGCATGAAGACCAACCTATGCCTTACCTCACTCACTCTCTCAAGCTGAGTGTTAGGATATGGGACTAGGGCTCACCCTCTCAGGCTGAACCTCATGTCGACCCACTCCTTAGGTCATCAGTGTAGTGGTTTTGGTTTCGCGACCTCCCTCTCGGGCAAGCCGAAAACACATGGGTGGCTTTGTATTTGAAACTACAAACCCTTTAGATTAAACCACAACAACTAGGTGAAATCACCATTACAATACATCTAACCCATCAGCAAGAAAGACCCAACGAGAATATCAACACATATTTGCTAAATCACACCCCAAGAATGGGGGTTTTTAGCCACACATAAAGAAATAACAAAATACACTTAAAATGATAGTGAAATCAAATTGGTATATGAAATTAAACCTTGATATAAGCAAAGGATGAAGAATGGAGAGGACCCACTTCTAACTTTGGGAAGATGAAACCCTTCTTTCTTCAAGTCTCCCAAAACTCTCACCAAACTTGATAGAAAATACCTAAAAAGTACTATTCTATTCTGGAAAATAAAATAAATGTTCGACTCTTTAAAAATTAATAATAAGTTTAGTATTTATAGACTTCGGAAAAAAGTGTTGGTGTATCTTTCAGCGAGGTTAGTCGATGTCGCCGAATGACTCGGCGACATGCCCTTCTTCTGTTTCATCGCCGTTTCGTGCTTGCCTTCAGCATCTTCACATTCTGGACCATTGGGCGGTATAGTACTGCTTCGCGGAAAGATTCGGTGAAGTGTCGACTGCTCCTTTAACCACCTTTTTTATCCTTCTCCTTCAGGGCTTCACGTACTGGAACAAAGGGCGAAGTGAATCCCTTCGGCGAATCGCCAAGTGTGCTTGACGATGCTCAGGCTTCAGCTTCTTCGTTGTTTTCAGCCTTTTTGTTCCTTTTTGCGCCTAAGTGTCCATGCTTTCAAAAAAACTTCAAATACCTGAAACTTACGAGTTTTCATCAGATATTGAGACAAAATAAGCATTCGAGGACACTATTCTTAACAAAATAAAGCCCTAAATGAGTCCAATTTGTGGACTCATCAACACCCCCAACTTAAACGTTTGCTTGTCCTCAAGCAAACTCAAGTTCAGCGGTTCAAAAAGGGTGTCTCAAATAGTGCTACACAAGACTCAATAATGAATGCACACAACAAGACTCAATTTACTTATGCAAGGATCAATTATGTACTCTAAGATTCAGGTTGTGACACACCATTACCAAAGATTCTCATGCTCGCTATATTTCTACTTGTGCAAGTTCAAGCACAACAAAAAGTATCTAAAAGCCCTCACATGAAGAATGATTCCATATTCACACACAGAGGTTCATCAATTCAAGATCAAGAATCAGATGCAACGCTCACACTCAATTAGAGGAACACAATTCATGTTCTCACCCATAGGTTTGCCCTTATTTCCCGATAGACCTTCGGTTCGGCTCACTCAAGATAAAAAAGGTCTTTCCAAGGCTTGTAATGGGGCTGAGTGCAAAGGTATGGTCATTTTAGGCTCAGTGACTTTTTCTTCATGAGATATGGTTTTCTTAAGACAACCCCTTATTTTCCTTTATCAATTCTTCTTCAAGTGCTTCTAAGTCATCTTTTTATTCACTCTCCATGGATTGCTTGGAAACCCAATTTGTTTTTGCACTTTTATTCCACAACATTTTTTTTTCATTCTTTTCTTTTCTTTTTCTTTTCCTTCATTTTTTTTTATATATATATGGAGGGCTTCCATTTTTCCACAACACCGTGGGTTAATGGAGACTTTTCTTGCACTTCTTGACTTCTCCTTTTCCTTTTCACCACACCCCCAACCTAGACTTTTGGCCCAAGTTGGCTATTCACTAAACCACAAATCAAGAGGATTATAGGTAGTGGGTCAAGTAAGGTCTAGGGTTTATCAAGTTTCTTCCAAAGAAAGGTATGGATAAAGGGGTGTTCAAAAGAGTTTCACACACTCACGGGTAGTCCATAAAAGAGGTATATGTCAGATTTGGCTCATACTCTTAAAAGTTTCCTAAGATCATCTCAAGACCACACCTTACTAAATCAATCAGACTAACGAGGCAAATTCTAGGTTTATTCATGGAAGTCAAACAAGACTACACACTTTCGCTAGTATGCAATGGTCATTACAAGAGTATCAATTTGAGAAATGGCTAATCACAACGAGATGCAAAGAGTTCACATATTGTCAATGCAACTTCATTTGTCCTCGTTGTAGCCGCACATTCATGTTTGTTCAATTGAGAGCACTATTTAAGTCATCGGTATTGATTAAAACTGAGACTTAAATTTGTACGAGAACAGCCACTTTCAACACAAGTGGTGGCGAAAGTTTTTGAAAAACAAAATTTTTGGAAGGGTCAAAATTTGCATCAATTAAAATCAAAAAGAGGAGACATAAGCTCAAATAATCGCAAAAGCAGTTTTAAGAACAATTTAAAACAGACAACCCAAATATATATAGAAACACAAATATCAGCACAAAAATATCAACACAAAAGGTGTGGGCCTCACCCCACCACAAAAGAAAAGACATTTGTCCTCAAATGCAAATAACAAAATATCCAGAATGTAAAATAAAGTAAGACAGGGAGGGAAGCAAAGAGGAGATCTTGTCTACGCAGTCGCTTCATCTAGCTGGGCATCAATGCCCGGTGCATAAGTCTTGACTCGTGCCTCTGTACTCGGTTCACCTCAGAAGGACCAGCATTACCAAATCCACTAGGAGCCAACAACATCTACCATGGCCTCATCTGTCTCAGTAAGGCCCTCATATCCTTGCCTTTATATCCAGGTGGGGGTTGTTGTCTGCTCTTCTTTGGAGGATTTGAGCTCCCTTCATTTATAGTGGTACCCTGTACTCTTTTCCGGGGTGGCATGACAATATTGGTCTTTACCATATCTTCAGGATACTCAGACTTCTCCCTACTAGACTTAACAACATGCAAGCACAACCCCACAAGATTTAACCGATTTTAAGGCACAAAAGTATGGGATTTTAACAATATAAAACTATGGGCAAGATTTTTGAATTAAAACAGGCATTCAAGCAACTTAATCATATCAGAGAGGCCCAACACACATCAACAAAATAGAATCATTTGCATGAGAGTTCAAATTCTCAAAAATACATGCGGGGTTCGGGAAACCAACCTTAGATGCCGAATAATAAAGACTGAAATTCTAGGAGGCAAAGTAATCCCAATTCGAGCACAAATCAACGACTAAAATACTACTAGAAATGGAAAAATATAGAAACTAAAGTGCGGATGTGAGTTTGTGAAGTTCAAAAGTGAGGTAAAAAGTGAAAGAGTTGGAAGTTTAAACCTTTGGCCTTTTAAAAACCATCCAGTTCTCTCCCATTTGGCGACATTAGTCGTGCTCGCGGACCCACTCGGCGACACGCCGAGCGGTTACTTACTATGCCTAGTTTTACAGGACCTCCAAGAAATCTAGGGGTCCAAACGGTGGACTAGATCATGATCGTCAACCAGGTCGGCGATTCGCCAATAATTTCCTGGCCTCACCGAGTTTTATAGACTCCACTTTGAAATTGTTTGGAGTCCAACGACTGCCTAGGTCGGGGTCGCCGACCTCTACGGTGATACGCCGACTGGACCCTTAGCTCGCCAATCTGCACTGTTCAAATACTTTTCACACTTTGTCCTCCACATTCAACACACCATTATTTAAAACATAAAAACAAAGAAAAATAAAACTTGGGTTGCGTCCCAAGAAGCGCCTTAGTTAACATCGTGGCACGACGCAAGTCCTCATTCAAGCTACATTTTTGGGATTGGCCATTGCCATTGCATTACTTCCGTTGACACTTATTTCGTCACCTTTGCAAAGAGACAACAACACAAAAACTAAAACTAAAAGTTAAGTAAGTTCAACTATAATTAACAAGAATAAAATTCAACTTAACTAAATATTCTCAAGTAACACCACTCCCCGGCAGCGGCGCCATTTTGATGCTTATCGTGACCAGTTACACTAACCTACCGTTCGAGTGTCTACGATCATCGATAATATAGTAAACCAACTAAAGGTTGGGGTCGTGTCCCAAGGTAAGGGTAGTGAAAATAGTAGTAAATTAGAATTTCATTCTAATTAGTCGTAGATAAAGAGATTTGCGAATAAAAGACATTGTAAATTTGGGGGGTGGCACGAAAGTGTCAAATATCAAAAGGGGTTTTGTCACAAGTAGTAAAAACAACAAAAATAAATAGAAAATCAAGTATGGGGAAAGTTATTAGGGTGTGACCGCAATACAAGTTGAGATAAGTTCTTGGGTACATGCTTTCGATTGGAGATTTGCAAAATAATAGTGACTAGGCTAAGCTTTAAATGTAAATAAGTTCCCTCTCGGGCAACTTACCCCATTTCAAATGTGTTCCTCTCGGACACCTATTTGCCGCATGAAGACCAGCCTACGCCTTACCCCACTCACTCTCTCGAGCTGAGTGTTAGGATATGGGACTAGGGCTCACCCTCTCGGGCTAAACCTCATGTCAACCCACTCCTTAGGCCATCAGTCTAGTGGTTTTGGTTTCGCGACCTCCCTCTCGGGCAAGCCGAAAACACATGGGTGGATTTATATTTGCAACTACAAACCCTTTATATTAAACCACAACCACTAGGTGAAATCACCATTATAATACATCTAACCCATCAGCAAGTAAGACGCAACGAGAATATAAACACATATTTACTAAATCACACCCCAAGAATAGGGTTTTTTAGCCACACATCAAGAAATAGCAAAATACACCTAAAATGATAGTGAAATCAAATGGGTATAAGAAATTAAACCTTGATGTAAGCAAAGGAAGAAGAATGGAGAAGACCCACTTCTAACTTTGGGATGATGAACCCTTCTTTCTTCAAGTCTCCCAAAACCCTCTCCAAACTTGAGAGAAAATACCTAAAAAGTACTATTTTATTCTGGAAAATAAAATAAATGTTCAATTCTTTAAAATTTAATAATAAGTTTAGTATTTAAAGACTTCGGAAAATAGTGCGGGCGGATTTTTCGACGAGGTTAGTAGATGTCGCCGAATGACTCGACGACTCGCCCTTCTTCTGTTTCATAGCCGTTTCGTGCTTTCTTTCAACATCTTCACATTCTGGACCATTGGGTGGTATAGTAGTGCTTCACAGAAATATTCGGTGAAGCGCCGACTGCTTCTTTTATCACTTTTTTTATCCTTCTCGTTCAGGGCTTCGCGTACTGGAACATAGGGTGGAGTGAATTCCTTCGGCGAATCGCCAAGTGTGCTTGGCGATGCTCAGGCTTCAGCTTCTTCGTTCTTTTCATCCTTTTTGTTCCTTTTTGCGCCTAAGTGTCCATGCTTTCAATAAAACTTCAAATATCTGAAACTTAAGAGTTTTCATCAGATATTGAGACAAACTAAGCATTCGAGCACACTATTCTTATCAAAATAAAGCCCTAAATGAGTCCAATTTGTGGACTCATCAGCTTTCACCAAGAAGACCCTTCAAATATATTTTCAAATCCCCCAATTTTAGGGTTTACAAATCTTGTCATAGGTCTTCTTCCAAAACAAATTCAATTGTTTAATTAAGGTTTATTTTGATTGATTATGATGATTTATGATTGGATTAATGGATTAATGATGGATTTTGATGAAAATCTCCCTTGGAACCATGATTTCCCCTTCTTCTCATATTGTGAACTAAGATGTGACTTGATTGATCATGGATGCTTAACAATTAATTATGTTTATGTTTATTATGTTGTTGAATACTTGATTAACCTAAGATTCTAGGGTTATGTCATGAAAGAGGTTAATTGAGGGTTTATATGTGATCCTCCTAGAATGATGAAATTCTTCATGTAATGCCTTAGATTATATCAACTAGACATGAATTGCTTATGAATAAATCTTGTATACATGAATAAACTTGATTAGGTCTTAAATGATGAATCATGGTTGAAGTAGTATTGAGTTTAGCGTACTTGATGATATATGTCTATAATTGATGAAGAATGAAGCATGTGGTTAGTTTACCTTGAGAGTTAGGTTTACATGATGACCATGTGAGGTATTGCTTGAGAGTAATGCTTGAAGCATGAAGACGACTTCTAGGGCTTAAAGAGTAAAGGCTAAAATGAATGAAGTTATTATGAATGTTGAATTGTGTAAGGTACTATTGTGGAAGAACTTTACCCACATGACCTATAATGTGAGTACATGAACTTATACATGCAAATGAATGAACCATTTGAGTTATGATTATATGCATATCTATTATGATAACTGTTAGTTGTGTTGATTTACATGGTCTATGATACTTGAATGCAATATATGTGAATGATGCATGATTGTGATATTATGTACATACTTATGAACACTTTGAGAGGGAAGTGCCTATAATGATAATGTTGTTGTTGTGTCATTGCAAGGACAATTATACACACACACTCTATGCATAAACATGGTTATGATGTATCAATGGTGTTAATTGAAAGTATAGTTCCCATATAAACCTTTACACATTATTATGCATGAAATGTACATAACCATGTTGGTCCTGTTGTATTGATTGAAAGTCCATTCTCATGAGTACACATGATCTTGGTGTGATAGTTATTCTCACATACTAATGTTGATTCTAAGATTGAAAGTACATTCTCACTTTCATGAATCTATGAGCTATTTAATGAATTTTATTGAATGAAGGCTAGAGCACTTCTTCAGACATGTAAATACAATTCAAGACTAATGATGTGTAATTTGGGAAATAATGCTTAGTACCGAGTGGATATGGACAATGAGGTAAAGGCCCTTCCACTAATGCAATAGGGAGAGTCATCCAAAGTGAACTCCTGAGATGGAAGCCCCTCCGCCAAAGCAATAGGGCGGCCTAACCCATAACTATGTGCCAATATAGGACTTATCAAGTGGATCCACCTAGATGCCAACACGTTTAGTTCTTGTTGACACCCAATTTTAACCCTCCCCGATAATTAATCATCGAGCTTCTTTAATTTCAAACGATTTCAAATAATTAGTTTAGAAAAAAATAAAAAAATAATAATAAATAAATAAATATAAAATAAAATAAAAATATTTTTAAGTCATTTTAAATAGTTTATCACTTATTTGTAATTTTTAAATAATATATATGTTACGTATATAATTATGTATGTAATTAGTATATTTTATGATTATTCAAAAAATCATCTCAAAAAGATTTTTAACTTTAGTAAGTATTTCGTTAAATTAGCTTAGTTTAAATTATGGTTATAATTTTGAATCATTAGTTTATAATTACAATTAATTTATTTGTTTCGTTAAGATTAAGAAGCTCATTAACTAATTTATATTAATTCATCTTATTTAAAATCTGGACAATATTTTCTGATTTGTTTAAATTCTTAATTCAATTGGCCAAGTTTTGCAATTTATTTGGTTATTTTTCAAACTCCAATATAACCAATACTTTTGCTCCTTCTTGAACCCATTTAAGATCAATTTTGGGCCTTTTTCATATCATTTCCAGCAGCCCAACATCAATATGACATCAGCAGCCCATTCCTTCTTTAAACTCATTCCAGCAACAATAATACAACAACAGTAGGGATCCAAATAGAACCGACAACAACATCATACGGTAGCGTTCTTCTTCTCAGCCAGACGCGACCAGAAACGCAGCAGCAGTACGCTGCAAATCCAGTCCGGAAAACTGGCCCAGCAGCCTCACCTCGCGCATGTTCGTCCTTTCCCTCTCCTCTCTCTCCTTTCGACGTGTCCCGATCTCCGCGATTCACTCGTCCTTGCTCAAGATCAAGCGGCTGCGATTTTATTACCGTTTGAATTGGTACAGTTCATAGCTGGCCAGCCTTATCCTAAAAAGGGAGGTGGAATTTCGAATTCGAAGGGGGGTCCAAATTTTTTGCCCGTTTCCCCCCTTAATTTCGATTTCATCTCCCCCCATAAATGGTTTTGGTCATTCATTATTGGAAGGGGGGATATTTTTTTTGAGAGGTGCAACTCTCGACCAAAAACAGAGGCGGGGAAAAGATTATTGACTTGGAAACAACTTCTCTTCTCAGATGAGATTTGTAAAATTTTCATTCAAGATAGGCATTTCTAATAGCCAAAGAAAGAGAATCCTTAGAAGAAATATTTTTTTTCTTCCTGGGCTATTTCAAGTCGTTTTGGTTTGTTAGAGTTCGTCGGAGTCCGGCAAAGCTCTAGTCGTGGTGCTGGTGGAAGCTCTTGTAGCTAGCTCGTTCTCGTCTCAGTCGCTGCCCGCAGAAAGGTAACGTTTTCTTGTTCACAATATTCTTTTCGCCTCTTCTTCTATTTCGGAGTGACATTTTGATGTTGAAAGCTTTTGTTTGGTGGTTGTTGGCTGTTAGTTGCTATTGAGTTGATAATGTTTCGATGTGAGATATATTGTTCTTAGTTATTTTCCGTGGATCTGCTGTAACATCGATTTAAAGATTCAAGATTTTGTATTCATTATTGTTATTCCCCTGCTATTTCATTCAAAGTTTGTTTGTTGTTTCCCTTCCTGACCGTGCTTCTGGAATATCGGTTAATATGTATTGATACTTAGCATTTAACGTCTTATCCGTCATTCTTTCACCTCAAGTTGAATGAATGAACTAAGATGTCAACATTTCGAGTTCGTGTGTAGTATTTGCTGTTGTTTCGAGTTCACATGTCACATCTGTTAGCGTTCATTTTAATTATTTACTTGGTTGTTTTGTGGAGTGATGCGATGGTCATATGTTGTTTTCCATAATGATTGAGGATTGTGTTAGTTTCCTTATCATTGTCTTGTCCTGTCTTGTTTAACTCCAAATGTGTGCGGAAAATGAGATACTTATATAGTAATATAAATCTTGGTATATATCTATATATATCTCTCTCTCTCTCTCTATATATATATATATATTTAAAATGGCTTTATTTTCGGCTTAGGATTGCTTATTGATAACTAATATTCTCCTTTCATCTTAGTCAGTTTACTGCCTAGTTGTAGCTATTAAGTTCTTATTGTTGAAGGTGCATGATTTGAGTGTTGGCATTGTCCCCTCTTTATTTTATTTTCTTTTTTCTTTTTTATTTGATCAATTCCAAAAGGCTCTAGTTTGATTTATAGTATGTCTAGCTTTGACTTGTGTTAATTTGGACCAGATCCTAGTATATATATCTCATTATTTTCTCCTTATGTATTAGTGTATCTTCTTCTATTTCACACTAGTTGAATTATACATTAATTGGTTTCCTTTACTATGTTGCATGTGATGCTCCATCTGAGCTCATTTCGAACTCCTTCGCATTTTTCTGAGTTGAATTTCTCTCGAGTCGGCTCTTATCATTGTTCGAGTCCAAGGGAAGTTGAATTACAGATGTTCAGAAGCAAAAAATACAGATGTTCGGAGCGAAACCAAGGGATGTATACATGTTGTATACAGTGTGATACAACGGAGAAATGGGCCAAAAGCCCTCCTTAAATTCTAGTTTTGTATTTGTGTTGAAATTGGGTTAAAAAAGCCCATCTATTTTTCGTATTGTTCTGCTAGTTATAGGACAGGTGAAATTGGGCATACAACCCAAAAAACGAAAATGGGCTCAAGTATTGGTC
>JAJOOS010006488.1:0-17730 GCA_029582725.1 Solanum chiquidenum
CAAACTTGGTCTCTTGTTTATTTGCTTGTAAAGTTGGCTTTGATTTTGCCTGTTGCTACGGCAAGTGTGGAAAGAGCATTCTCCTCAATGAAGCTCATAAAAAATGATCTACGTAATAGCATTGGTGAAGAATTTTTGAATGGCTGTTTAGTTTGTAAGATAGAGCGGAAGATATTTGAAAATGTAAGTAATGATGCTATTATAGATCGTTTTCAAAATATGAAGTCTCGTCGAGTACAATTGTAAACTAATGATATTTTTTGTGGTAATGTAATTTTTATGTATTGCTCGCTTAGTTATTGTTATTATAAATTTTTTGATCTTAACTTTAAAGCAATGGTGCACCCGTTATCTTGTAATCCTGGATTCGCCTCTGACCACAACCAATATAACATCAAACCTATGGGATTTAGGAAGGCCATTAATGAAGTCCATACTTGCATCCTCCCACACATGATGAATAGGCAAATGTTGGAGTAACCCCACAGGACTCAAAGTTTAAGATTTGTTATTTTGATAAATTTCACACCTACCACTGAAGTCTTGCACATCCCTCTTCATACATTTCCAATAGATATTCTCGGACAACCAGTGGCGGAGACAAAATTTTTATTAAGGGTGTCCAAAAATAATGGTGTGTGGCTGTCAAAATGAAATAGAAAAATATTGTGCCATTTGGGGTTTGAACCCAAAACTCTTTCATTCAAATGGACACCTATTACCACTGCGTCAAAGGCATAACTTTTATGAAGGCAGGGTGTCCAATTGGACACCCTGTGGTGGCTTTAGCTACGCCACTGTGGACAACCTTCTATATGTGCAAAGATACCCTGAATGGCCTCCTATAGGAGAAGAATAAAACTCTTTTAATAACCCAGGTATTCTAGATATCCTTTTGGCAAAATCAAGCGTCCTTTGAATAGTAGACGTCCATTCTTCAAGTTGTAGTTGTCATCTGCTTCTTGTCCTGCAATTGACTTTTGCAAAATAGATGCCATTTTGGTGTCTTGTTGTACTTCTTGGTTCTACTCCTCCTTGTGTTTATATTTCCAAATTGAAAATGCTCATAACTGGTATATATTTCAATTGATGTTTCAGGTATCAGTCTCCTTCAATTGTCACCCCTACCTTCCATACACTAAAAAATATTGTTTTAAGAGAGGACGACCAGTCTCAGGTATTTGGGTCTCAACTCTCAAGTTACTTTTAGTAGCTTTCATATTGAAAAAAAAATAGGAATGAAATAAGATACTATAAAATGATTCAAAGGTGGAAACATCTTAAACAATATGTATTAAGATCATAATTCAGCATTGTTCCTGAATCAACTTCCAATAAGTAATATTCTCGTAAAGTGGTCATCCATCTAGTATCCCTTTGATTACATCAATTACCCAAGCTTCCACCAAACAAGTTGTTAAGGGTTCTTCCTATATATGTTCGTCTGAAGGTGTGAGAGTAGGTTCTTTGTCATCCGGACCGCGAGTTTTTTGGTCATCAATTCTTAGTGTTTCACTAACTTATCCTTTTTTAGATATCGATATGACGACAGGACAAAATATCCATGTATGCAAGTTGGTAATAAGAAACTTGGAGTAGTCATTTAGTTTTTTCTTTCTTTCAATTATTTGTCTCCTTGGTTCTGTTGTTAAGCTACTATAACATCATCCTGCCTTGAATGTGCTAAATTTGTTGAGAATGAGTGCACTGTGCAAAGACTACACTGCTTTCTTTATTTTCGTTCTCTTTCAATCTTTTGCTAAAACGTAACTGACTATAACAAGTCTTACTAAGGGGAACAATAGGCGGATAAAGGTATGTCTTTAAGATTTAAAAGGACAGCTAATATATCCCGCTAGTGCATAAAACAGTGTAGAGAATTAAAATGATATGAAGAAATTTGAATTCATTTGCAGCTTCATTCCATGAAAAAGTTTGTATTTTTTTTATGGATTGAAATTTGGTCTATTTCCTTTTTCTTGGTCACAAGTTTCTAATGAGGCATATTTTTCCACAGTGCCATATCATTTCTTCCTTTTAGATGACAATATATGATACTTTTCTTCTTTGCCAGCACGCAGTTGAAGACGTTTTATGATTTGTGAGAAATATTTACCAGAATAGTATGCATGTCTGCATTTGATTCAAAGCTTTGGTGATTTCTCTAACATTTTATTATACTCTCAAGATTTTCCTTTTTAATGATGATGATTCGAGGCATTTTGTACCAGTTTATTAGGACTATTTTGTATGATACTTGGTCTCTACTTATGGATCTATTCAGCTGCTTATACTCAACAGAATGATATTCACTTGTTTTCATCCTCAACTTGGCACTTCATACTAGGTGACGGTTTGCATCTTTTTTTTATAATATTCCTTCCAAGTGTCTTAACTAATTAAGAGTTTCATATGCATCAGGCGAATATGGTACCAAATTAAGTTGGACTTTTTGGAAAGCCTTCATTCTACGACTTATGAGTTGGATGCTGAGAAGGGACAGGTTGACCTCTGAATGTGATGAAAGCATCTGTGATTGTTCTTGTTTTTAATTTATAGTGTACTGATACATCTCTATTCAAATGATTAGTCAAGTGAAGGAAAGAAGCGTAGAAGAGAATCTGATCAAGAGGAACCACCTAACGGTTTTCCTATGGTGCAATTCTAAGAGAATTGATGTCCGCACAGTGAGCATTGAACTCTAATTAGTTTGCCTGGTAGCATTCTGATTCTAACTGTCCTGTGGTCATCTGGACGCGTATTCTTCTTCTCTATAATCATTTTTGCTACACTAATCCCAGGCCGTTGCATTCAGAGTTATCATATATCCAGAGTGGTGATATACATTCCAAAGCTTAACTCTTTCCAAAGGTTCTATTTATAGTGGTAGAAAATAACCACAACTCCTAGTAGGACATGACCTTGACTTGCAAAAGAGATACCCGTTGAGCTACATGATTGTGGCATGCCCGTTAATGAATGGTACAGGGGTCAATGGCACACCATTCAAAACACTGATCAAGGTCCGCGGTGCACCCTCCATCATGCCTGGAACCCTTGATTTTCAATTGCTACTATGATGAAGTATTTGAGCAGGATCCCAATGATTTTGAAATGGAATAAAGAGTTCAAACACCACACAATGAGTTATAAGGTTGATGCGACACATTTAAGTTTTACATACGAACTCCTTTTGCTTACTAGAAAAGATATGTTGTGTTATAAAATTATAACACATTCCATGTCTTTTGCATAATTTATTCATTTCTTTTTGTGTGTTTTTATGTTTTTCTAATGTTAGAATGTTGCTTTGTAGGTAATTGATGTCAAATTGGCCAGAATGAAGAAAACCTGAGAAAGTACCTACATTTGGGCAACTTAGGGGTTGTATGGCTGATGTATAGACTCATGATGGATTATTTTCTAATGGTGCATGGGTTCTAAGCGCAATTACTAAGTATGAAAAGAGAATTGGGTGTGATTTAAGGTTATTAGAAATTTCTTGTACTAAGTTGAGTTCAAAGATTCTCTATCTATTAAGTTTTTGCATAAGATAATGCAAGGGTCAATTTCAAATGAGGATCTCTTAGAATATGAAGTGTTATGTATCTTACTACCCATCAAGTTAAATATCTTTGAATCTTCTTACCAACTCTACCAGTCATTTGTAAATACGAATTGAGAGTAAAATGTTATAATCATTTGACCAGAGATGCTCTAATCTAAAAATATTAACAGTACAACTCGTGATTTGTACTTTGATAGTACGACCAGTAATGTGACCCATGGAAAACATTAACGATTCCTGAAATTGATCTAGGCAACCACGAGTAAGACCATGACTCGTGGTATCAATGTATGACCCATATATCACTGTATATAATCTGTATATCATTATATACCAGTTGTATATAATATTTTCTAAATTTTATGAAAAAGATATTTTGTGTTTCTTTTCTCATATTTCCATTCTTGGTCGACCCAACAACCCCAAAGAGCTCTCTTTAACCTTACTATCTTGGTAAGTATTCTCCATGATCTTACTACATAAATTCTAGAATATCTAAAGGATTCCAACATCAATTATCTTCCTATCTCTACTGAACTCAAGAACATTCTAAGGTTCAAGAATAGATATTTTAGCAAATCCATCAAGAATTACTTCTTCCAAATCAAGATAAGCATATTCTCACAATTATTTTGTTATTCTAACATATTATTATGTATCCTAATAAAAACATTCCCATTAAGACCTAGGATTTTTAAGATAACATACCATCTCCAAGGTTTAAGAAAGGTCTTTGTAGTTCTTTTCCCCCCAAGATTATAACTTCTTGGATGTTTGAAGCAATAAAGGTAGGTAAGACAATTATAGTGAGGACCTTAGTTCTTCGTCACATCATACATCTACAATTTTAGTTAGTAAGATCAAATCTAGAATTTTAATCCAAAGTATATGATTTTAAACTCTCTCTATTTCAGATTGTTGATTCTTGATCCTATTATTGAAATTATTATTCTTCACATCATTGATGATTCATGTTTATTCTACCACATGGGCCCTTCTTAGCAAAAGGTATATATTTGAAAACCTTGTCGTAGTATTTTTATGCATTGTTTTCATGAGTAAAGTATATATTACAAGTTTTAAAGAAGTATTTCAAGAAAGCCTATTTTGCTTCAAGTACATTATTTCAAGAAAGAGTTCAAAAAGTATTTTTCATAAAATTTTGTAATACCTATTTCAAAGAGTATATTTTAAAGAAAGTTTAGTCACTTGAAAGATTCAGTATGAAAGTTTTGCGTTTTTCATTTGTCACGATCCAAAACGAGTCATGAGTCGCAACCACGCTTAACCTCCTAGGTGGGAAAATCTAGGAATCCAAACCCCAACATATATTAATTGTTAAACTTACGAAATACAAACCATAATGCGGAAGCTCAATCTTATTAAGGTAAGAAACACAAATCCACTAAAGTCTACTATATGTCATCCCAAAAACCTGAAAGTCATCACATCAAGGACATCTAATCTCCAAATACTAAGTCTAAGAGTCTCAAATACACCAAAATAAAAGAATAAAGTAGTTTGTGTCCGAAAACTTAGGACATCATGCCATGACCGGGAGAATCCAACATGAGCTAGAATGAATAGCTCACCCTGGAACCTGAGGTGTTGGAGACTGGCTAGAGCTGAGGGTAAGTCGAAGTCATTGGTACACTCGATGCACTCTACAAAAGGAAAATAAAGAAAAACACAAGTTGGGCTCAGTACAGGGCAAAATGTACTGAGTAGATATCATCGGCCAACTCAAAATAGTAACTAATATGCATAAAGTAATAGTATAAAATCAACTATAGCACTTAGCAGGTGATAAGCAACAAGCAACATGAACAAGTGACAAAGAAAGCAAGTACGTAATCAATCACAATATCAAGCACACACACGAGGACTCATGCCTCCACACCATGCTCACTTGGGAAATGGATTCTTTGAGATTGAGTACATTCAGTTAATTCAATATATTTTCCATTAATGTTACTATGTCGGAACGTGAGATCGATCCAATAACATCGTGCCGGCTCGTGGCACCCGATCCAATATATCATGTTGGAACGTGACACCCGATCCAATAATATTGTGCCGACTTGTGGCACCCGATCCAAATATATCGTTAATGTATCATTTATTATCACCACTTTTCACCTCATTAAGAATATTTCATCAAGCCCTCTTTATTCAAGGCATCATTTCGATAGAGAAGGTTCAAAATTATAAATTTCACGGTCTAAGGATTTCAGACCAATCACAAACAACACATAGATTATTCAAACCACACAACCAAGTACATAGAGAAATTCACAATATCACTCAATGACTATCAATCACTATTAAGAGTCTATCTATCACTTAGAATAAACCATAACCTACCTCCACCGAAGAACTGACGTCAGGCAAGCTACTTCTCCAATGCCTTTCCTTTCCTTTCCTTAACGCCTCCGAACATTTCCAATCTACCAAGTATGCATAATTTGTAAGTTAATGAGTCTATAGACACTCATATTACTATATATTTAGCCTTGACCCCAAAAACTCACCCAACTCTATAATTAATTTCTTAAAGTTCAATCCCGAAGTTAAGTCTTAATTCCTCTTAATAATATAACTTTAATGATATTCAAATAATATAATACACCTAATATTTAATTACCTATTTCTATATATCAAACTTGAATCATAACGAGATAACTATTGAAATTTTGAAAATTTAACTTAAGTTCTACTAGCAGTAACCTCAACTACGAAAAAGAAGACAAAAGATAAAACACTTAAAACCCTTATAACCCAATCCCAATTTTGACACACACACACACCTATGCATATGACCATTGAAGATTCCATTTTATAATATAATAATAATTTAACCCCTAAATCAGCCATTAATATAAGCCTTCGATTTCCATAACATATGACCTCGCTAACAACGCTGAAAACAATCAAAACTCAATTCAATTTCAACATTCTAATATAACGATTTCCACACTAACATGTTATAACTTTCCTACATTATCATCTATTCATCTTTATTGCAAAGTAAAGAAAATTTCATGGAATACCTGAATCCGCAGTTTCAACCCTTTTGCTACGACTGTGCAACTCTTTAATTTTCTTTTTCTTCTACAGATTATTTACTATCCTAAATAATATATAACTAATTATAAAAATGGTGAAAGTGGACCACTACTAATTTTTATGTTATTTTCTTTAACCATCAACTAAATAAATTATTAAAACTACCCCATTAATTCTATAATTATAGTTACGAATAGTCTAAAATACTCATTTAAAATCTACCAGAAGATTCTTTTATGCAATAAAAAGCTCTAGTACTCAAAACGATCAAATGAGTCTTTACATCATTATAGATAGATATTAAAAAAATATTTTTTATCATGAGAACTGAGTACATGGGTATGTTTCAAATAGTTGTGAGCATAGTCTCACCAATCTCACTCTCCGAACTAGGAGAGGCATGACAGGCACCCAGTACCTCACTTGACCAAGCGAACCAACTGAATCACAAAGGAAATGATATAACGAGGGCGGATATGGCCTCTACTATAACCTGCTGAAATAAGATAATTGGACCGGCGAGGTCACAACAACAACAAAGACATAATGAAAGAGTTGTCAACGCAAACTTAATTGATAAAGAACTAAAAACCTAACAAGGCTGCAATCGAAATCATATATACAACAATCCGATAAGGCTCCAAATAGAAAGTTGAAATGACCCAATAAAGTATGTCTACGAGTCTCTATAAATACTACAACTCAAATGGTTAGGAAAATTCTCCAACGATACCAACAATCATATGCGAAACTCAAGTATACAAAATCTACAAAAAAAAAAAAAAAAAAGCTCCAGGAAGAAGGGAGCTTACCAATCATCTATTGAGATAACACCCCTATTGCAAAGGACGATTAGGACCTTTGTATGAACCTGCAACACAAAATGCAGCGTCTCCAGGTAATGAGACGTTAGTACGAATATAAATGTACTGATATATAAGGCAGAATGTGAAATCATAAATAACTGTGATATAAAAGAGTAATAGAGATACCACTTGAAACTGAAATTATTATAGCCTCCATGATCAATATTTGACCTCATAGTAGTCAAACATGCATGATATGATTGTGTAAGCATATGTCCTATATATATATATAAAACATACCCAACCAAATGCTAGCAATAACGGTCTTTTCCAATAGCTAGCCGATATCATATTTGTCAACGTGTGACCATCTGTACAATGTATATAGCCTTATGGGAAAATAGGCCCCTTTCCCTCTGCTTATATCTCAAAGTAAATGCATAACATGCCATGATATGATATGAACTTTGAATATACCTAGTATGCCATAACAAAAACTTAGCCAATTTTGACTCTTTCGTAATCTTATTCTCATAATCTCGTAATCATTTTCGTATAACATATAAATGCCTCATATAACCTAGTATGCTTTTATAAAAAACCTGAACACTTAACTCAACTTTAAAAAGGTACTTAAATAGAAAGATGTTCACACGAATCTTAAGGTTCTGAAGGGATCTCCTCATGACTTTATTTAATTTTCATACGATCATTTAGGTCTCATAATAAACTTGAAGCTATTGACTCAACTTCAACTTAGAAAATTAGTCATTTAGGAACTCAAATTTGGTAGTAGTATAGTCCTTTTTAGAAACAAGATTGTTTGACAAGTATAACCAAAAGAATAGATTAAAATAGTTAGTGTTAGTATCTTTTCAAATTACATTTTCGTCAACGTTTCTAACAAGAAGGAATTTCTTAACAACTCCCTGGATACAACATAATTATTCTCCAACATTTCTGCCTTACTCTCAGGACAACAGTTCACTAATAGACATAAGGAATATGACACTCGATGAAAAATTAACTTTAACCATCAAACCGACTTCACAACATTATAAGGGTGATAATGATACAATAAAGCTAAAGAATACAATTAGCTGACATCCCAATGCCCTTCACAGAGGGTCTTTCTAGCAACAAAATAGGAGAAATGACTCAATTGACAATTTGTAAATTTCAAGATGCGTGCAATACTAAAAGGAATGATTTTGTCTAAACATACCTTAAATACGTGCTTAAATAATTTGATATAAATAATTGATTTCCTTTTGTTGATCAAACATAGAGTTAAGATAATTTTTCACATGCCCTCATTAGCGTGCATAAGTATGTATTTTGTATATAGCTGCTGATGTGAATACATAATATAGTGAAGGGAATGAAAAAGTATACTTTCTGGAGTTGTAATTATTCTCTTATTATATAAGAGGGAGTTTGCACAAGCCAAGCTCCTCCCCGTCAACATGTCTGCTTTGCAATGGAGCACTTTTGGTATTTTGTAATTATTTTGCTATTGTACTTTGTGCTATTGACCATGTACTTTTTTCAAGTTAGACAAAATAACCAGACTGCTATTTCATTCTTCTCTGCACTTTTAACTTTATATTCAAAGTATGGACTCTACTTCTACAGTGGTGTTTAATTTTAATAAAGAGGTTGCTGGCATGCATCATTACATAATGAACAAAAAGATTTGAAGTAATTTATCTGTATGTTAGCACTAATTAATTATATTATATGCAAAAATCTTAAGAATATAAGTAATTAAAAAAATTAGTCTCCAGAGTGAGAAAAATTAGTGTACCATAAAAATTTCCACAATGTAATTGGAAATTTAATAAACATAATAAAATAATTTTATGTACAATCAAAATTTAAATTATTCTAATTTTTAAGAATGAGTTATATATGATATACTTAAATAATATTTAAAATTAGACAAATAAATTTAAATGGAGAAAATACTATTGTATTCATAAAATTTTAAAGACTTAAATTAGAATGTATTTTTTTATCAAGGCCTTAAAATAACTAAGCTCATACTTAATGAACAATTTCGTTAAGAGACAAACTATATAGAGATTAACATTATAGATATTATTGTAAGAATTAAACTAATTTTAAAATTAGTGTTACATAAATTAGTAATGCAACGATACTTAAATTTTCGCATAACTTACTTGATTTGCGAGAAAAACAACAAAATGTTACATAAATTAGCAATGATTTTTATATATGTCCTTCAATTTTAGAAAATAAAGAACAATGTCCACTCACATAAGATTTTTGAGAAAAAAGAGCGAGATGATTTACCACTGCACAAATACGTATAATTTATATGAGATAAAAAATTAAAATTATTTAATCAAAATTACATATTATTATCAAAGTTAATAATAGTTATCAGGTATTGATTTTACAATTAATATGAATATTTACTATTAAAAAATTAAAATTATTTAATCAAAATTACTTAAAAGTATCAAACTTAATAATATTTACAAGGTATTTATTTTACCATTAATATGAACGGTTACTATCAATATATATATATATATAATTTATTCAAATTTATAATTTAAAATCATTTTATCAACATCAATTAAAAATTGACTTTTATATAAATATTGGGCTCGTGCACTGCTCGGGCTCTTCGTCACTAGCGTAGTATGTAATCAATAATCTTTGACCGACATTACAATGAATGACTCTATTAAATTAGTTACAATTAAATCAAAAGTGGTAAATTGCATTTGATGCCACCCATTTCATTTAAGTGCTATCCGTTTTCTTTACATCCACGTGGAGTGGAGGTTCAATGTCTCATAAATTATCATCTCATTACATATACTAGTATACATATCCACGCGTTCCGCGGCTATATATAAATTTATGATTAATTTAATTTCATGAAACATCAAATAGTTAAAATATTTTTACGTATGTGTCCTTTATTATTTTTATGTTGTATTGATATATTAATATATTTTTCATATTAACAATTTATTAGTTAAAAATATTTCACATGAAAAGTAAAATATCATAAGATTAAATGACATGTTAATATATTTTGCATATATTTTTTTTTCAAATTCAAAAGATTCAACATATTCTTTACATTCTTAAAATTGTGTCAAACGATAATAGAAAAGTAATTTAAAATAGAGTCAATATAAAATAATGTCATATAATACAAAAAACATGTTCACATATATACATTTTTTATTAATCATTGAAAATAATTAATCACAACTACTGAATAAGTTACTTTTAAACTTTCAAAAAAGAAAATAATAATTTAATTTTTTATCAATGATTATATGTCGAGGAACTTATCAATTTTTCTAGTATTCTATTATAGTAATTATTGCGTAAATTCTTTTTATGACTGTTATAAAATTTAGCATAATTTTTAGTACTTATTATTTTAATACAACGTGTAATCTTTATTTATTATTTTCTTCAAATTGTTATTTTTGTTTAATCATAAAAAATAATACTTCCAACAATTTCTGTTTTTATTTACTTAAATATATTTCAATACAACGTATAATGTTTACTTACTATTTTCTTTCCCGTATTATTTTCTTTAGTCATATATCAATAATACATACAACAATTTAATTTTTATTAACATAAATACCTTTAGTAATAATTCTTCTAATGTTCTATTAATAATAATGATTGAAATTATTTATGATTACTATTAAAGTTTCTACATAATTGAGATAAAAAAAATGAGGTAACGTACACATAAATATTATTTTTGAACAAAAAAATAATTACATGCACTATTAGAGAGTACCTTCTAGTTATATAATTATCTTACAATTATGATAAAGTCAGAAAAGTGTAACTATCTTCAAAAACTATAAATATTAAATTCAAAATTTGAACTTTTAATTAGTCAGTCTCAATTATTTAAAAAATTACAATTTTTTTTTTATAATTTTAAAATAACTAACTTATCATTTTAAAAATAATTTTATAATTCCTAATTAACTATTTAAAAATTTATATAAATTCTATATTTTTAAAAAATGTCTGAATTCCACGTTATAAAACAATAATCTTAATTTTGAATTCGCTTTGATCTAATATTTTGAAACACGTTACTATTTGTCTCGATCTCATATACAATGGTGCATATTCTCTTATTAATTAAAAGTTAATTTCTAATTAACTAAATGGCACATTATTTATTTCAGTATCGACAAAATAATTTCAAATTCTCTGATATCTTGTAATATAAGAAGTCTTTTTTGTACATTTAATTTTTAGAATAGTTTTATATTCTATAGATTTGAAGATTCTAAATTTCAAAGACAACCCATTTATTTTAAGTATAGTAACAATTTAAAAAAATTATATTTTAAAATAAAATTTAACTGAACAAATAAACAAAATTTTGTTCATACTTTAATATTTTATCACTCACAAGTATATTACTAAAAAGCTATAAGAAAGTCGAATAATATGCATAAATCATGATATTCTACATTTATCGATACATTATATTAATAATTCCATAGCAATTAAGATATTCAAGTGCACATATTTAGCATTTTAAAAATGTGAATATATTACCAATAATCCAACAATCAAAAACATGCTAGTGTAAATGATTGAGTAAAAATTAACAGAAAATGAAAAAAAAAAAGGTAATAGAATAACTTCATTAAAATTAAATTTAAAAAATAACGTACAATCTAAAAAAAATATTAATCGCCGTAAAAATATCAAAGATTACAAATGTAAATAAATAAAAATATAAAACTCATTTGATTTAAAGAATTTAAGTACATAATATCACAAAAAACAAATCAAATTGAATGAAATAAACTAAAAAGTCACAATAAGACATTTTACTTATCAATATCATTATTTGTAGAGGATTTTCAGTTTGATAAATTTTTATTTTTTTTGTACTTTCACTTTTTTATTTGCAAATATATTCAAATTTTCTTCGGCTAGCCATCAAATAATCTATCTATTCACCCCATAAAAATGAAGATAAGAAGAATGAAACTAATTTAACAAACAACATTATACATTTGAAGAAGAATAGAATCATGGTTCAATCATTTGATTTAAAGGATTTATGTACAAAATATGACAAAAACAAATCAAATTGAATGAAATAAACTGGAAAAAAAAAGACATTATAGATCTAACAATATCATCATTTGCAGAGGATTTTCACTTTGATAAATATTATTCTTCTTTTCTTGAACTTCTATTATTTTATTCACAAATATATTCAAATTTTATTCGGCTAGCCATCAAATAATTTACCTATTCACCAAATAAAAAGATAAAGATAAAAATAATAGAAATAATTTAACAGACAACATTACACATTTGAAGAAGAATACATCCATAATTCAATAATAAACACATGTTAGTATAAATGATGGAATAAAAAATTAACAAAAAATAATAAAATTAAAAAATTATTCGATTCAAATAATAATTCAATAATATAAAAACATGTTAATATAAATGATTGAATAGAAAAAATTAACAGAAAATGATAACATAAAAAGTATTAGAATAACTTCACTTAAATTAAATAAAAAATAACACATCGTAAAAATAAAAAAAATCACAGTAAAAATCATCAAAGATTATAAATATAAATAAAAAAAGAACATAGAAAACTCATTCGACCTAAAGAATTTAAGTACAATATATGACAGAAACAAATCAAATTGAATGAAATTAACCCCAAAAAATTCACAAAAAGACATTACAGATCTAACAGTATCATCATTTGTAGAAGATTTCCATTTTGATAAATATTGTTCTTCTTCTTCTTGGACTTTCACTTTGTTATTTGCAAGTATATTCAAACTTTTTTTTCGGCTAGCCGACAAATAATCTACCTATTCGCTCCATAAAAAGATGAAAATAAGAAGAATGAAAATAATTTAACAAATAATACTACACATTTGAAGAAAAATAAGATCAATTAATTTTTTTAATGAACTTTATTTATGTATATATAGGGAATAGAGATAATGGATAGAGTAGTTTTAGGTAATCACTTTAAATTCAAATTCAAAAAGTAACTCTTTTTACCTTCTGTTTTTTTAAATAGTTACATGAGTTGGTTACTTATTTTGACAAAAACACATTTAAAATAGTTTTTTTATTTTTTTAAAACTAAAGCATATCTTCATTTAACAGATTTTTTTAATGTGCGGGTAGTTTTGCTATTTATTTTTTTAAAATGATTGATGAACGTTTTTTATTTTATTTTTTCTTTGTTACATTTTCTATTACTATAACCTATTTAAACATTTTTTACTTTTTGTCCGTTGGTATTTTATTTTTATTTTTTTTGTATTTTAAATAGTTTGTTTAAAATTTATTTTTTTATTTATTTTTATTTTATTTTTGTGGTGTTGACATGTGTCATTCTAATTCTAATTATTGACATGTGTCTATATTTATTTATTTAATTATTGATTATTAATTATTTAAAATACTGAAAATTTATGGTGTTGACATGTGTCATTTTTTCTTCTCCTTTTATATATAGATAGATACTAGGGTATTCTATAGGTTTGTGATAAAATATATATAAATTTTTAAATATACAACAAATTATTTTGAATAAAGCCGAACTCATATAAAAATAATATCTTTGTCATTACTAGTCTTACAATCTTCATTAAAATATTAATAAGTTATCAAATTCTTACAAAATTAATACACAGAACTTATCATGACTAAAGATTTTTCATAAATATTTAGGACATTTTAGAAAGAAACTAATAATATATTCTTATCAAAATTTCAATTTAAAGTTAATATTTTTGAACACGAACGATGTTACAAATAAAAAAAATCTTAAATTTAGACTCTTAAGCCTCCAACTGTCATGACCCAAAAATGAATGTGATGACACTCGTCTTATCCTATCAAGTCAAGTCAGCCTAAAACTCAAATAATACGATACATGCGGAAGTAAAGCGAGAATAAAAGTCTAATACTATAAAATAATGCGAAAAATCATAATTAAACTTAAATATACCCCCAAAACCTGGTTGTCACGTGTACAAGCCTCTAATGTATTATAATAGATATGAAAGAAATAAACGAGTCTAAAAATGATATTGTCTCTAAAGTAGAACAAGATCACAAATAGAAGTGTAAAGGCTTGTTGATATGGCAATCAACTACCTCACAAATCTCTATAAGAAGTCTCGGACAAGAAGATAAGAGAGAGTATCATGAAGATACGCGTTCATAACCTACACAAATATATAAGCAAGGGGTGAGTACCAAACCACACGGTACTCACCATCCGAACTCCTAAACACAAGTTAAGAATATAGAATACCCGTACTCCTACCACCCCAACCGAACCTCCACAACTACAACCTGCATAAAATCAGCACAACCTAACAGTTCACAATTTACATTGCACATAGTTTAATAACAACACTCCAACAATTACTGATCAACAACACACGAGATCAAGTTCATCAATCACAAGTTCCACATAAGGCACTCACAAGTTCACAAATGACATAGATATGCAATGCAATGCCAAGTATAGTGATGCATGTCTGACCTATTGATACACACATGATGTTTATCAATCCGAGAAGCATTGGGGATATATTTGTCCATTCATCCGTCGCGGTGTGCGACACGACCCTCGATAATAAAATCTATCGTAGCGTGCGACACGTCCCTCGAATCATAATATCCGTTGCAGCGCGCGACACCTCTCTCGAAATGGTACATCCTCTTTGATTTCTGATTCTTCCTCAATTCACATAACACTTGTCATAACCACGTCTCAGAACTAATGCAAATGACATGTTCACACAAATAATGAGGAGATGATCATTTTCATAACAATGCACAATTCACAACAACACAATCATGATACAACATCAACAATGAATCAATAAGTCTTTCAAAACCATTCTCAACATATCACACACCAATAATTAATCACATTACCTTTCATCATCCCATTTTCATCATTAGAATTATTCAATATGAACAAGTCAATCCATCACCAAGTCTCATTACTCCCCAACGCATACCAAAAGGAAATACACGATTCTATACACTTAACAAGGGTTGAGAAATCCATTTGCCTCAAATAATCGAACGATCATCCGGGACTTGAGCATTCTCATTTCGTTGGCTTCCAAATCAATACAATCTATTCAAATAAATAATTAAAATAAGATTTCAAAACTAACAACACTCATATTACTATGTGTCGAGTTTAGACCTAAAAACTCACCCAAACCTATAATCATTATTAAATCTGGTTGTCAATTAACATGACAACTCTTTCAATTTTCTCCAAATATCATCAATTTAATAGTATTCATATAATATAACACAATTACTATTTAATTATATATCTATAATTATAAGGAGGATCTGAAAAAGGGCTATCAAAACAAAATATGAGATAATAAGTTAATCGCTGCAAAATTACAAAATTAAAAATTATCAATTCATTCCTTGAATTTTATTCTAACCGTCCAGGGCCATTCTTATCCAATTACTTGCCATCATTAGGCAATGATGGCCGTCGGAAGTTTATTTCCCCCAATTCAAGTTCATCTAATTTTATTATTAATATATATATATATATAAAATTATTACTCATAAGTCATAACTAATTATGGATACAAAGGTAAGCCTATCACCAAGAAGTCGTTTGTTCCGACGCTGCCTTGCTCAGGTAATTTCTTCCTCCCTTTCTTTTATTTTCTAAAGTAATTATGTACCAAAAGTGATAAACCCTCCTAACTTATTTTAATATTTATGGGTCAACTAGTATAGGGTACTAAATAAATTTTGGACTTGGTCCATTATTATTAACTAAATTAATTATTTAAAAGAATATTTGTCAATTAAATAATCGTAGTTAAATAAATAGTTCAAAATTTCCAAGTCAACTTTACAAACTGATCAGAAGTGACTCAGAGCAACTATTGGAAGGGGTAAAACAATAATTATTTCAAAAATTTCTAAAAATGACCTTCCGAGTTATTACATTATCCACCACTAAAAACCATGGACTTGCTTGAACATAGAGAAGAAGAAGAAAGATTAGTTGATGTTACCAAAAACCTAATGTATGATCTTCTAGAGTCGGTGTTCATCTCTCCAAGTGAGCTCCTCGTAAGACAATTCCATCAAGATCAACTACTAAGACCTGAACTTTCGAATCAAACTTTGGAAGGTCTATAAATCAAGACTGATTATAAAGCCACAAACTAACACATGAACCCAATTTAAATTGAAATTCACTGGACCATAACACAATCATCACGACGAATCTTTTCTCACATAACAAAGACAACATTCTGAATCAATACATGATACAACCAGAAGTAAATCTGAACCAACCACCACACACTTGTAATTCATCATCCATCACAGATCTTATCAAGCATTCATTCATTCTCACAATATAATCTTTCCATGAGTTTACGTTATAAAAATATGATCTTTAGACATCACGTAATCATCAAGGAGAATCAAACTCATATGTCCAAAGAAGGAAATGATCGAGTAACCACCCACGATACACATGAGAATGCATAACCTTTAACAACACTATCAAAATGTTTGATTGGTAGCTGTGATTGTAGACAACCCTTAAGAATGGTAGAACTAGATTCAATGACCCCCACATTCAATCACATATAACTAAAATGTGACCTCAACTATGAGATGTATATTAAAACTGTCGGAAAACTATAACTATTCATGGTAGCTCTTTTATAAGTTCTTGTAAGCAACGTTGTGTGTAGAATTACTGGTATACTTCAACTATCCCAAACAACATCAAATCTATCATAACTGAAATGACAAAGTCCGCCCAAGTATGCCACCATACCATGAGGTCAATGGCAAGATCGGTACACTCGATCCACCACTAGGGATTCATCTATAGATGTGGAAACATGTGTGGCATAGGCAGTGAATCATACTCAAAACAATGTCCAAAACAAAGAAGGTGATCACATAAGAATGTACGAAACAAAGGTCGAATAACATAAGATATTCATTCCATAGTTCCTATATCAAACATTTCCATTCATCTGACTTCATCTCCTCAATTTTTATCCACTCATAATCAACCAGTCTAGTTCTTATTACAATCATACGCATACTTGATTTATAAAACCTCACGTACTTCTAAAAGTACTCCACTAAAGCCAACTCTCTTAACACTAACAAACATCATAACAACACCGGCCATTTACCTTACTCTCAAACTGTCACTAGTATCAAAGT
>JAJOOS010006489.1:0-18166 GCA_029582725.1 Solanum chiquidenum
TATGTTAATATTTCTATTTAGATATTTATACTTTTATTTGAAAAAAACTTAATAAATATTATAAAGATAATTTTATTTGTGGATTTGATTAACAAGTAGTAACATTAACACCATGTAATATTGTTTTGTCGATATTTATGATAATACTTTTAAATTACAATTTATAATTTATTTTAATAATTATAAAAAAATATAATTTTTAATAAAGTGGGCTGGCCCGGCAAGCCTGTAACCCACGTACTTGTGGGCAGGGCCGACCATTTTCTGGCCTACACAAAAAATGGGCTAGCCCGGCCTGACCCGTAAAATGTCAAAGCATGTATGGGTTAGCCCGGATGGGGTGGGCTAGCCCATATTGACAGCTCTAATCGTTGCAGGGGCAACATTTTTCATGCCTACGTTAATGTGCTCTTCTTTTGTTCATGCCTATTGTTAATTATTAATAATATAAAAATCCGCCTATGTTAATGTGCTCTTCTTTTCATGCATATTGTTAATTATTAATAATATAAAAATGATAAACAAGATGGACAATATACTCAATAAAATTGTTGAAGCATGAGAAAAATTGAATTATATATCATAAATAATAATAAAAGAATATTGAATTAAAAAAAACTTTTTAAAAAAAAATTCTTAACCAAAATCACTGCTATAGCAGCGATTTTGAAGAAAAAAATATTATTATTTTTTGAGAAAATCGCTGCTATAGCAGCGATTTTAAATAATAAAAATAAAATTAGACTTAAATTTTTTTTGGAAAAAATCGCTGCCAGTCATTGTGTCAGAGGGAAATCGCTTCGTCAGGAGCGATTTTGCCCTTTTGGAATATTTAACAATTTTTTTTGCCCTTTTGGCTCCGAACTCATAATATGAAAGTGTTAGTAAAAGCAGTGTATTGTCAAGAAATATGACTTCCGTCCAAAAATAAAGAAAATTAGTTTTTGTGAAAAACAGTTTCCTGAAAAATATTTTGTAACAATCAAACATTAGAAAATAAGGTTTTTCGAAAGATATTTTCCTTACCAGCAATTTTTTCTGCTTGAGAAGCATCAGGATGAAAGATGCTTAGTGTACGAATAAATTCCCCAACGTCAATTAGCCCATCCTTGTTGGAGTCAAATAAGTTGAACATCTACACGTAATAAATACATGAGCTTTACAAATTTAACTAAATTCATTACTTTAAAAACTTCGAGTTATATATACATATATAACAAAAAAATATAATGTGTTGAATAATAAGATCACATTCATTAATCTGAATCCATCAACTCTATACTATATACATGAAAAAAGAATTCAAAATATATTATATAAGACATATATACTTATTAATATGAACTTACTAACTCTAAATTCTGAATTCACCTCTATTTTATAGTAATATTTTTTTCGCTACACTATAGGCCTAGAAAAGAAGTAGGAAATGGAAGAATGAGTGTCGTTACAACGCAGAGTCGGATGTAAGACATGTTTTCCATATCCAACCGAACCTATTACTTTCCATTCGAATTATTTATATGTAAACAACAACAATAACAACAAAAAGTAAAACATGTCTTATACCAAGACTATATTCATTCTGAATTTACTAACTTAAAATCTTAAATTCGTCTTTGTACCGTAATAAAATGAGCTATGTAGAAGTTGGCTCACCCTGTCTGAAAACAAAGAATGTTTCCTGTTATCTCTGAATAATCCAAGCTGGAACTCTTCCTGTAACAAAATAATATTAATTGTTAACAAATTTATTTTTAAAAAATAATAATTGGGAATTAGAAATATAACATAAATATGAAAGTCATTAAATTTATAACAAAGGAAAAAAATTTATAAGAAAGAAATTAGAATTACTCTGCTAATAAAGCCATCATTGCAAATTGAACAACTCAATATTTTGAAGAGTTCAGTTAATGACTTGACATCTTCCAAAGAAACTGCAAATTAGAAAATAATTATTTTTTAATGAAACAAAAATAATCTATGTTAAATAATAAAATAAAATAATAGAAAAGAAAAAGAAAAAAAAGAAGAAGGTGAAAATTACAATGTGTTTGAGCTGCTAGTAAAGCTTGATCTTCATATATTCTTTCTTGTTTCGTTAAAGCACACCCCATTTTATAATATTTTTGTGTTGTAAAGGCTCCTTAGCTGCTTATATCTGTATCTATATATATAGAATTTTTATTATATATATTATCAGTGTAATTTTCTTTTTATGTATATATATCATCACATTATCTTCTTAAAATATGAGATTTATAATTTATTTAAAAAGTATAAAAATCTTCTCTTGAAAATATCTTGAGTCGAGAATTTATCAAAAATAGTATAGATCTTATAAGATAGAAATAAGACTGCGTACAGAGAAATGCTCTCACTATTAGGATTTATTGTAGGGCAAAGGGTCAAATATACCCCCTGTACTATTGCAAATAGTTTACATATACCCCTCGTTATACTTTCGGGCTAAATATACCCTTATCATTATACTTTGGGCCAAATATACTCCTTATCAGTTAAATATTTGAATCTCAATCTTAAATAGACAAGTGGAGGGTTGGGATTAATTTGAAGTACCCATATCCTTTTTGTCCAAACAACCACCCAAAATAGCTCATAACCCAACCCAACCCAAATAAAGCTTCTAATATCAACATACAACAATGGAGTAATGCCACGAAAATAACAATCTTCGATTTAATTTTGATCGCTTCAATAATAACCGTATTCATCTAAGTTGATGATTCTCAACATCCGAACACACAATCACTTCAAAATCTCAACAACTTGAAATTTTGATGAGTCAACAGTGAAAAATTATTGAATAACTTAGAATTTTTTTTAAACTCATCGTCAAATTTAAAGAACCCTAAAGGTGAAAACTGAATTTAGCTCAATAATATCCGCCAAGAGAAAATCTCAGCTAAAAAAAATACTAACCCAAATAATTTTCAATATTCCATTGATTTACAACAATTTCCATTCACAAATTTTAGAAATAATTCGGCCATAAATATGAATGTCGATTCGAAGACCCAACAATCTCGTTTCCTATTTCTCCACCGAATGTGCCTTATAATTTTAGCGGGTGAATCGAAACCAATGAAATTTCAAGCACCATATCAGTCAAACTTTCAAAAATTTCAGAATTAAACAGAGACAATGAACTCAATAAGAACAACATATAGTGAACTATTTTTAAAAAGTTTGGAAATTTTTTCAACGTTTTGTATTTTTGATTGGCAAAAAATATGAAAACAATAATTATAAAAACCAAATTCATGTACTGCGTGAAGCTAATCAATTGGTAATGTTTTTGACAAACAATTGATTGTGCTTTTGTTTGCTTATAAATGGGTTTGGGCAAAAAAGTGTTTAAGTGGATTATTTTGGGTGTTGATTTGGACAAAAGGATATGGGTTTCAAATTAATCCCAACCCTCCACTTGTCTATTTTAACATTGAGATTCAAGTATTTAACGGATGAGGGGTATATTTGACCAAAAATATAACGATAAGGATATATTTGGACCGAAAGTATAACAAGGGGTATATTTGACCCTTTGCCCTTTTGTTGTATCCTTTTGAAATATCTAGAAAGTCTGCTTTTGACTTTGAAACAAGAGTAACTGGCATTATCACAATTTATTAGCCTCAATGACTTTCATAATGTTGAAAATTGACAATATACCTAAACATTTTTAAGAATTTGAATTTAAGTATACTGTTAAACATGCCTCTAACTTTTAAGAATTTCCTATTATTTTCGTTGTACAATTTTTACAACATAATATTGAAAATAAGATATATTAGTTACTACAATAGGTAAAAGTAATTTGATGATGTCAAGTGAAAGTAAGTTTAAATATAATTAATTGTATTTAAGGAGTTAATTTATCGAAATTAAATAAAGCATTACATCGATTTTTAAAGAGGTTTGATTGTTTTGTAATTATAAAAAGTATAATCAGACATTTAGAAGTTCATATTTTCTATCAGTTAGAGAGACTATATATACTTTTATAAAATTAAATTATATCTTTTAACACGCCAAGAAGGTGAAATCCGTGACAATATGTATTCACGTTAGGGGGAAATGCTTTCAACTAGAATAATTTCATTCCAAACTCAAATTTGAGACTTCGAATTAAAAGTGAAGGGATCATATCCACCCACACAATTAGTAATTTCATTTTTGTAAAAGTTATTTATTCATATCCCTAGGAATTCCATTCTTTTAAGTTTACATTTTCATTTTTTCAATAATTTTCCTTATTCTTTAGTAGTGTTATTGTTTATTGAGGGAACCAGGTGCTATTACTTTTTATGATGTGCCATTGCCTGGGAATAAAAATTGTTCACCAAATTGGTTGCACACAAGTAGTTTCCAATTTCATGAGAAAGGCATCAAAGAACATGGACTCCATTCCAATTTTCTTCTAGTTTAGGTGGGTAACCCGCTAAATATACCTCTACATGAATTAGCTTATCGATTCTCCATATATATATATATATCATAATTATATCTCTTCAGTCAATTGGTGGAAAATATTGCATCAATCTGAGAGCATTAGTTGATCTGGTACATCAATAGATGGAGTCTGTTGATTAAGTAGCAACATATTCAGTATATAGTTCCATAAATGGGATTTGGAGAGACACTACAACAAAAGAGATATTTAGTAGCAATATATTTTTCTTTTAGCAACAATTGAGTTAATGTCATTGCATTCAAAGTCGCTTTATTGGTGCAAAAATATTTATTTTCACGAAGAACCTAGAGGTTAGGGTTCTCACCTAGAATTATTTGCTTATGAGTAATAGAAATAAGAATATATGCTGTCAAAAGGAAGATATTGGAGACTATGGAATAGGAAATATGAAGTGACTGTTCTCCACCTTGAAATTGCTATTATGTTACAATCATCCAGAAATGTCAATTATTCTTATGCTTTCAGATTGCCAAATCACAAATATTCGGATCGAAATAATCAAGTGTTAAAAGTAACTTATTAAAATAAATTGTGAATAATGATAAATCAAAAAATAAAGAAAAAGTATCAAAAGATACACAATAATTTAATGTGGTTCAATCAATTTACTTATGTTCATAAGCTAAGATGAGCAATTAACTATATATATTTTTAAAAAGGTATAAAATATGGAGAGAATAGCCTTACAAAATGCACTCTTAAAGAGATTATCACAAGTGGGAAGGCACCATTGGTGTCTCAGAAATTCTTTTCCTAAACAAAACTCCAAACTCTCGAACCTCCTTAATGTTAATAAGAAGGAAGGACCAACTTACTTTATTCCTCCCATTTTTTTTTTAGACAAATAAAAATTATTTATATTTTCCTTTTAGGATAAAAAAATTAATTATATGGTGAATGTATTTCTTTTCTTTCAAGATAAAGAAAACCTCAAACATGATAGAAAAATTAGGGTAAACACCTAAAAGGAATGTGGTGGGGGTAAATAAGTTCCTAACATCCTTAATTAGATTCGAGCCTCGAAAGTGGAAGTGCTCTTCTTTTTAATAGGTCTTACGCAATGCAGACTCTATTACTAACGAAAATCTCTTAACAACGAGCTAATTTCGAATAGGAGTTTCATCAGGAAACTTTTGCATATTTTTAATAGTTTTTGAATTGATTGGTGCTCCAAATCGAATATTGAACATCGGATGGAAAGGAATAAAAGGTAGCTAATAACATCTCCTTCAAGCTATACAAGACAAGAAAATTAAAAGAAATACAATTTGCATGAGTACCTTGAATCTGGGATAAATGCAATAAATTGCAAAAAGTAAAATGAGAACCATAAATTAGGCATCCATTTGTACATAAAAAGTAAAATGAGAACCATAAATTAGGCATCCATTTTATCATCCATGTATTTCAAAAAAGTCATATCATCTTTGCATAAACCTTCAAATCCTGCATGGAATGTATTCTTTCTTAGCTTGTCTTGTTTATAACAAAAAAAAATTAACTAACCTTTTTTTTTTTTTTTTGCAGTGGGATCAAGTAGGGTGAGGGAGTGACATAGCTACGTAGACTGAAAGGTGATCATTTGAATAATTTTTATCGAAAAATTATATATTGAATATTCTTTGTCGAAAATTATAGTGTATATAGAAACGATATTGTATGTAGGTCAAAATTACTTCTTAGAGTTTCAAATATGGTTTCAAACAATTCACACATGTTTCACGTGACAAAAATATGTTTTGTCGCTTTACTATTATAATAGGTAGAGTTCGATATATCACCATATGTGAAATTTACCTTATGTGATGTATAATTTACCAAATGACTTAAAAATCAAGAAATATAAATTGAATAGTGAAGGAAAGATTATATACTATATACAACTACCTAGCTAATTAGGTAACAATTACGTTTACGCTATTGTTGTGCCAATCCACTATCAAATGGACTGTCGAATCTAATTTACCTTTTACTATGGTCTAATTTTTTCTACTCCACTTTTTTTCTTTTTTCGGTGTATTCAAAATTAATTTCTTCATTAATTCGAATTCAAGTCACATGTGGTCCACACCATCATCTAAGGCATAGAAATCATGTTAACAACATAGTGAAAGATCTTTGTTAGATATACTCTTGTACCTATAGTAGAATATAATCTACCTTCTACCACGACGGTTCATTTTTTCACTACTCCACTTCTCTTTATCTCGATATATACTCGAAATTTTTTTTCTAATTAATTTGAATTCGAGCCATGTGGGGTCCATGCCTAATCTAGGGCTGCTAGTGGAAGATTATTGATCAAATGCAAGTATTTCATTTTGCTTTTCATTGGGTAATTTAAATACATTAGGAAGAGTTGATTTCCAATTTACTCCATTGAGGCGCGAGAATAACTTTCCTTAAAGAGATATTGTTGGTGTATTATATGGTATGTTGCTTGGACTCTTTGAAAATATTGACAGATGTGTGTCAAATTTTTTAAAATAGTCGGAAATGACAATATTTTTTAAGAGTCTGAACAACATAAATTATTTGAGGAAATGCAATAAAGCCATTGTATGCGCTCCCTACAAAAACAACTATATTCTCAAAGGGTACTCACCACGTCACCACTTTTATAACTCAGAAATCCTTGTAAATCTCATCATTCTTTTGTGTATTCACCACAAAATTAGGAAATGCAACTGATATATCTCTGCAAAATAACAAAACTTATCTTGTGAATTCTCTAAAATTACCAGAAATTTTATAAACACTACTTTCTTTATCTTTTTTTTTTTTTAATACACTTCGTGAAATTTCAAATTTCATAGGTAAAATTCTAAGACAATTTAAAACTTTACGATAATAACTATTTTTCAATATAACATGGTGTGTAACATGTAATCACCCCATACTGAACATTTGACTTTTCGATCATATGTATTTTTTAAGCAATTCAAACATAGTTCTAGTACTTTATAACATGACAAAATATTAGGACTTTTGATTGTTATAATAGCTAAATTTACTTACTTTAATGTGATGATAAACATATTTTTGTGACTTTACCGTTATAACGGGTAAAGCATATTTAGTGGAGGATTAGAGAATTACTTGAGATATGGAATTGTCATAATTTTCAACAAAGATGGATTACGAGCAACAAAATTATTCCACTCTTCTATATCTATCTTTCCATCCCCTTTAGAATCTGCCTCTTCAATTGTCTTCATCCACAAAAAAAATTAATTAGCACTAAATATGGGTTAGTTAAGAGTATAAATATATGTTAATGACAATATTTTGTGTATGTTGCTTGTAATTATAATTATTTACTCGCACTAGGTGTTTATATCAAACTAAACAACTTAAGGGGTGTATATGGACCAGGTTGATTCGGATTTTTTAAATACCAAATTAAATCATTGATGTCGGATTTTAAATTTATAAACCAAATCAATAAATTCAGGTTTATCAACCTCGAATTTTTTTCGGGTTTCTGTTTTTTTTGAGTTTTTCCAGTAAAGTTTTATACAAACATATAATTAACTTATATTTCAAATATTTCTTTAGTCTTACCAAAATATAATTATCTAAGGTGTTTTCTTAAGAAAATAATACAAATATGATATAAGTGATGACACTAAAATATTCAATAAAATAATAATGAAATCAAATAAAATAAATATCGCAAATAAATAAGTCAAAATGAAAATGATCATAATTTTAAAGTATAAATCATGCTAAAATAATTTTAAACCAATATATAACTTAAGAATAAATATTCAACATTATTGTCATTCTTAGTATATGAGTTTTTTTTTTTTTTTGGTTAGCAACAATATTGATTTGATTTTGATTTGAGCTTTGTAACAATCACTAATATCTATGGAATATAACTTTTATTGGACTCTTCAAAATTCTAAGTCAAACTTATGATAAGATGTTAAAAGATAAAAAATGTGAAAATGTATAAAATATTTATTAATTATATCAAAGTAAATACTTTTAAAATTATATATATGATGTCGGGTTGGTTTGATCTCGGGTTGACTTTTTAAAGTTAAAACCAAACCAACCCAATAGAGTTGGGTTTTTTCTTCTTCAATACCAAATCAAGTCATCAAACCAAACCACTAGTCAATTTTTTTTCCGACTTTCAATTCAATTTTATTCATCCCTACAATTAATATTATTAAAATTAAAAATTAAAGTAAAAATACATGTCATGTCACTTAAATCAAATGTACATTGAATAAATTAAAAGATACGACTTATAATCACATATTTGGTGTAAACACCCTGTAACACGGACAAGTTTTTAGCTAATTGGCAGTACAAAAGAAATAAGAATAATTAGCGACAAACAACTTTTGTTACTAAAATAGAAAATATTCCTCGCTAATTTTATTTAATAACGAATTATTGAATTTTTTTGTTAGGTACGACTTATGTTGCGATAAATTAGCGACGAATTTCGCAGCATATATACCTTGTCGATAATTACTTCAACTATATCATCAGTGAGTATCAATTCTGACTCATATAATAGCCCAAAAATAAGCTCCTTCACCTAAATTCAGATTAAATTCAAGGAAAAATTATATTAGTGAAATAAATTAAGGCTTATCTAGCTTCTATTAATAAAAATGTCATATTATATAAAATAATGAAATATTCATGTACCTCTTTACGTCCAATAAAGCCTGTTTGCCATATATCATATAGTTTAAATGCAACTGCAATGAGAGACCATAATTTCAATTTATTGGTACGACGAATATTAAATTTCAAGTTTATTTTTTTTTGAAAATCTGATTTTATTTTATTTTTGTTTTTCGATGATTTGTTAAGGAGAGTGAAAAATATTTCCTAAATAAGCGGAGTAAATTGGATAGAATCTGATAAAACTTTTGAGTACCATATATTAAAGATCGATAATAATATATAAGTCTTAGTCAAACAAAATGACTTTTATCCAAGAATAAAGAAAATCATCTTTTGTGAAAAACGTTTCAGAAAAAAAAATATTTTCTAACAATCAAACATTAAAAAATAATATTTTCAAAAAATATTTTTCTTACCAACAATTTTTTCTGCTTGAGAAGCATTAGGAGAGAAAAAAATATTTTTTGAAAAAGCGTTTGTTATAGATAGTGTTTGATGAAACTTTTGAGTACTTTTAAAGATCAATAATAATATGAAAGTGTTAGTAAAAGCATAGTATTGTCAAGAAAAATGACTTTCGTCCAAAAATAAAAAATATATTTTTTTGTGAAAAATATCTTCTAACAATCAAATATTAGAAAATAACGTTTTTCGAAAAATATTTTCCTTACCAGCAATTTTTTCTGCTTGAGAAGCATCAGGATGAAAGATGCTTAGTGTACGGATAAATTCTCCAACGTCAATTAGCCCATCCTTGTTGGAGTCAAACAAGTTGAACATCTACATGTAATATAATCACGAGTTTTATGTATTTAATTGAATTCATTATTTTCAAAAATTGAGTTATATATACATATACAAATAATAATTCTAATGTGTTGTATAATTATAAGATTATGTTTATTAATTTGAATCTACTGACTGTATATTATACTTACTCTAAATTTAAGACACGTTTTCCTGACTCCAAATGCAACTAAACTTATCATGTGGTTTGAATTATGTCATATATTTATATTGATTCTAGATTCTGAATTTACCTCTATTGCACTGTAATATTTGATCATTAAACTAAAATTATGATCGGTATGCTTTAGAAAAAAATGTACATACCGGAAGAATGAGGGTCATTGCAACATAGGGTCGGATCTAAGACAAGTTCTACATGTTCAACCGAACCTATAATTACATTCCAATCGAATTATTTATATAAAAAAAAGAAAGTAAAACATGTTATATACTAAGACCATGTTTATTTTGAATTCACTAACTTTAAATCTTGAATTCGTCGATGTACCATAATAAAATGAGCTAAGTAGAAGTTGGCTCACCCTGTCTGAAAACAGTGAATGCTTCCTGTGATCTCTGAATAATCCAAGCTGGAACTCTTCCTGTAAAAAAATAATGTTAACAATTTTTTAAAAATGAAATTGGGAATTAGAATTTTAATTATGATATGAAAATCATTACATATATAATTAAGGAAAAACTTAGAATTACTCTGCTAATAAAGCCATCATTGCAAATTGAACAACTTAATTTTCTGAAGAGTTCAGTTAATGACTTCACATCTTCCAAAGAAACTGCAAATTACAATTTTATTTTTTTTTATTCATGAAAAAAAAGTTAGTGTTAAGATAATAATAATAATATTAATAATAATAATAATAAACAAAAAAAATTAAAAGGAGGAGAAAATCACATTGTATTTGTGCTGCTAGTAAAGCTTGATCTTCATTTATTTTTTCTTGTTTCCTTATAGCACAACCCATCTTATGATATACACACACTTACCCCCCACCCCCCTATATAAAAACAAGAATTAATTTTCTAACTCCTACATGATGAAAAAAGTAAAAGGTGCTGACATGAAAATTTGACTAATGCACATTGTCAACATCAGAAAATGAAATAATCTAGAATTTTTAGTAATTGGCCAAGCTACTAAAGATGCTAAAATAGTGATAAATCTTGTTAATAAAACGGGTCCTATAGATAGTCCATTTATTCTTAATTTCCAATGTAAATAAAAAAATGAATAACTTCTATTAATATATATCTCACACATATATGAATCATCTTTTGGGAATATCATGAGCTGAAGGGTTATGAAAAGCAATCTAAATCTTCATAAGATAAAAAGTAAATTATGTACTTATGTCTTCCTAAAAATCCCTTTTGGCATTTATGCTGTTATATTTTTTAAAAACATCTGGAGTTAATAATCTATAGAAAACAACTTAAGACTTTCTGAAAATAGAGATAAAAATATATAGACCCCCTCCCCCCCACCCAAATATCACTTATGAGATTGATCTTGGTGTATTTTTGAAAATATCTAGAATGTCTACTTTTGACTTTGAAACAAGAGAAATTGATAGTAACATATTTTATTAGCCTTATAAATTTATAAGTATAATTTATATAGATTTCATAGTGTAAATTCTAAATTATATTTTATCCCTACTCTTTTCTATTTTACAAAAATCTCTTAAAATATCAGCTATCCGAATATATAATTGGTTGTTCGGATACATTAATTGTGATACATTATATATGTGGCTGTTGCGCTTAAAAAGAAAAAAAAAAAACAGAAAATCAAATTAAAATCTCATAATTTACGCTATTCAGATCCTCTTTATTGTGTCAATCAGAGAAACATAAATCCTAAAATAACATATCAATTCAAAATTTAAAATTCATGTTCATCTTTGTCCTTGTTTCAACGAAGAAACTTTCGAATAGAATTCAAAACTTTTGTTGAAAATTTGATAAGTTACGTAATGAATATTTTGATTTTTGTCAGATATTCTCAAAGGAAGAAAAATTTGAAGATCGTAGCTTTTGGGTTCTTCAAATTCTACACAAATCGCACTATGATTGACGACCAGAACCTGGGTTTCTTTGCCAACTTTCTTGGTATCTTTATTTTTGTGCTGGTGATTGCTTATCATTGTGTGATGTCAGATCCCAAATATAAAGGCAATTGAAAGTTGTTATTTTATAATTAGCTTGGGCAAAAATAGTTATGTTTATTTGCCATATCTTCAATTTCGAATTGAAAGATCTGATAACAAAAGGTATGCAACACATATTCTTGAGCTTTAATCATTATTTTTTCATTCATGAATCTGTATATTGATCGATAAGTCGTGATACATTACTGATTAGAACTTGATACATTAAAACTTTGACGTATATGTTTTGGGTTTGCAAATCTGTGAGTTACTGTATTGTTAATATAAATTATTAGATACATATGAATTTCTTTTTTGATTATTGAATTTGTATATGCATATATAAATCATGATACACTACTGATTTTAACTTGATTCAATTCTAGTTTGATGTATTGTAATGAATTTTTATAGATGTGAGTTAGTGTGTTGTTACAATAACGTATCAGATACATGTGATTTTTTTTAATGTGTCAGTATATGAACTTTTTAATCGATATATGAAGGTATGTATCAATTTTACTACACCATTTTAGGCCTACGGCCACACTAATTCTGGACAACGCTTGTAAAGTGTTGCCTAAAATATTTTTGGGGACGCTTTCAAAGCGTAGCCCAAGTTTTTAACTTTTAGCTACACTTTATATTGGCAACACTTGAAAAGTGTACTCTTTAATGGTATAAGCTACACTTTATAAGTGTTGCTACAATATGATATAATTGACAACAACTATTAACATATATGACGACACTTTTAAAATGTCCTATTTTAATAATTGTAAAAACAACACATTACAAGTGTGGCCTTAAAATTTTCACTAAAATATTATATTTCCTCCAACATTTTTAACTCTCCCTCCCATTTTTATTGGCCAAAAATAATAATTCATAAAATATTTGTGAGAAAAACACACTATGATCTCTTTCTCGGAAGAACTGAGCTGAAGAGTTGAAGTCATCGAAGAACTAAATAGCTAAAGTTGTCTTCTCCGATATCGATTCTCTTCTCCGATAAAGATTTCGTCAAGCGTAAGTACGATTCTCTTTTCCGATACCGATTTCGTCAAGCGTAAGTACTAAAAACAATCTTTTTGTTATTGATTGATTTTTTGTTTTGTGTTTAGAAGAGGAGAGTAAGAAGGAATTGATTACTTTGGGGTTGTTGGCAAGATGAACTGAAGCTAAGTTTCTCCGTCACGCTTTTCCCTCAAATTTCTCACTGAAGAACACGATTTTAGACAGATTTCTAGCTGAAGAGCTTCTCGCTGAAGGACACGATTTACATCATAGTTCTCGCTGAAACATGATTTTGTTGGAATAGGGTTTATCAGGTAAAATATTCTATCTTTGAAAGTCTTAATTTTAGCTTTAGGGTTTTGATATTGTTGTGTTTTTTATACAATTTTTGGGAGTGTAGCTAGTATTTTAGCTTCATCGATTGATTATTGGGAGTGTAGCTCGTATTTTAGTTTCATCGGTTTAGTCTTTGGCCTGAGCATTAATCACTAAATAAGTATAAGTGGGCTGATTCTTCACTTGAGAATTTATTTTTTATTAGGCTTATAAGCCGATTAGGGCTGAAATCGTCCATGATAGTTTAGAAGTTTGAGTTCATGTAATCGATTTTGAACTCTTACAGTGAATATTCCTTAAGTTCAAACAAGTAGCTAACCAATACATTACATGATAGTTTAGAAGTTTGATTCTTCACTTCATGTAATCGATTTAGAAAAGTGAAGTTTGCTCATACTTAGATGCTTTGTTCCAATATCTAAGGTGTACACCAAAAAAAGTACAGGAGTTACTCGATATAACCTAGTACTTATTTGAATATCTGTTTTATGGTTTGAAGGTTGAACATGGATTCTCGAATCTAAATTATGTGAAAGTTTCTGCTCTCTCACCATAGATGTTGGATATGATATCCATTTCCTTTATCAAGTCAATGGCATAGTGACGGTCACCATATCATCAGTTATCCAGATAGTAATTGAGCAATGCATTGTTGTGAATTGATATTCTATAAACACTGAGAAAAAGGATCATGTAGCTGACTGGAATGCCTTGGTCTATACAGTTTTACATGACTAAAAAAAGTGCAGGTCTAAATGCCTTGGTCTAGACTGTTTTACATGACTCAAGAAAAAAATCAGATTTTGTTCTTATCTAAACTTGTAAAATTCCCCAGTAATTACATTTGAAGCCCAAGAAATTTGGTCAAGTTTGTGTAAAAAGCTGTTTTCAAATGGATAACCATGCAATATCTGAAGTCACCTTTGTTGACTTCTTATTCTATGGATGTGGCAATACTTGGTTCCCATTAATGTGGTATTTAGTGGACTTTGTCCTTGATAAACTTGGACTGATAAGGAATCATTGCTCCAGAAGCCTGTTGGCTTTACTGGTGGTGCTAACCATGTTATTTTTGAACACTAGGGGTACTACTTGGTGTAATGAAAAATCAATGCTCAAGAAACACATGATGAAATACTTGCTGAATTTCATAAAATACTTTGACTGATGATCTACTTATATGAACTTGAGTTTCTCATGATATAATTTTTGGTGTTGACTTAGATTCAAGTATCATTTTGGTGTTGAATTAGATTCAAAATACTTTTCTGTTTTGGTGTTTTGATGTGCTTACTCAGCCGCACAGGTTAAAACATAAGAAGATATATCCTCATCTTTTAAGCTTCAGAATATAGAATGTGCATAAAATAAAAACACGCTAAGAAATCCTTCATAAATCAAAGTTAAAACTTAACCAAAAACACCACAAAACCAGTAGATTGAAAGATGAAGCCTTCTTCCCTTCAATGAACAACAAAAAGACTACACTGAGCAGCTATAATAAAAGGTACATCCCACTAGTAAGGAACATGGGATAGCACAACTTGTTCTGTGCTCACCAGACATATGCTTGTCTCTGTGTTTTTGCACTTCAATAGCCAACAAAAACATACCAGCCTTTTAGCATTTCTTCCTTCTTGTTTTCCCAATCAACAATCAAAACCTACCATGTGTTCTCCATTTCTCATACGCTTACCCACCAAGGGCTTTACAAAACTAGTTAAATTAAAATGTGGAGAAGCCGAAAAACTCACAGAACATTCACCACAAAAGGGAAGGATAAAAAATACCTTTCTCTATGTATCACTGATACTACAGTTATGAAATTCTATGTATTGGTGATACAAGAGTTTCTGAAGTTCGTTCTATATCACTGATACAACAATTCACTTTGTATCTGTTGTATCAATGATATAGAGAAAATTTTAAAAAACGTTGTGTCACTAATACAATGTGAAATTTGGAAATTTGTATTACTAAGACAACAAATTTCAAAAATGATTGTATTACTAATAAAAAGCGACTTTCATAAGCTGTTGATCGGCTATCTATTATAGGATCATAGGAATGTTTGCTTGAATGTTTAAACATGGTATTAGATGTTTGATACTTCTCTGATTGGGTGTGCACAAGAATGAGATTTTAAAATTTTGGACTTAGTTTTAAAAAACTCTAAAAGCTCTAAATTCACTCACAAAACTTAAACTTTTAATCATTTGAATTCTATTTATTTACTTTCTTTCTTAATTGTGTCTATCCTATTAATTTTACTTATTTTTCCTTGGTAGTATCATCAACATTCAAAAACATTTGTGGAGAATTCAATGTTTGATTTGGCATAGCACAAGTGCCATGACTAGGTAAGAAACTTTTATCATCTCATAACACATGATTCTGATAACTTACTCGTGACTTTTAAAACTTATTTGTGAAGTATTTAATGATTTAATGATTGTTACTGGAAGATTAAATATTGATATCTTCTTCTAGGAATTCAAATATCACATCCAAGGATTGGATGAATTTAGCAAGGTATAGCAAAGAGTATATTGATGGTGTTGAATTATTTCTAGATTTTGCTTACTCTTATGGAGATCCTCAAGGAGAGGAAATTCAGTGTCCATGTGCAAAATGTTCTAATATTCGTTGGACTCAAAGGAATGTAGTGTATGATCATCTAATATGCTATGAATTTGTTAAAGGCAATACTAGATGGATCAATCACGGGGAATGGGATATCAAGTTGAATGTTGACGATGATATGGATTACTCGCGTGATGATATTGATGGGTTGTTGAATGATCAATTTAGAGATGTTGCACAGGCTGAAGGAGTTTATGATGGTCCAAATGAAGATGCCAAGAAATTCTATAACTTAGTTGAAGAGGCAAGCCAAGAATTATATCCTGGTTGTACAAGATTCTCTAAATTATCATTCACACTTCGTTTATATTTATTGAAGTGTCTACATGGATGGAGCAATGAATCATTCACTTCTCTTTTAGAGTTATTAAAAGAGGCGATGCCCGAGTTGAACATTCCTCCGTCTTACAATAAAACCAAGTCTATGGTTAAGAATCTTGATCTTGATTATGAGAAAATTGATGCATGTCCCAATGATTGCATATTGTTCAGGAATGCTCATAAGGATGATGAATTTTATCATACTTGTGGAACTTCACGATATATTAAATCTCCTGAAGTTGATAGTGAGCTTGAGCCTTCAAAAAAACAACATCGAGTTTCAGCAAAGACTTTGAGATACTTTCCATTAATTCCTAGACTCAAAAGACTATTTATGTGCTCAAAGACGGCAGATTCTTTGAGGTGGCATAACGAGGAACGTTTTAAAGATGGAAAATTAAGGCATCCCGTTGATGGTCTAACATGAAAAGATTTTGATAGGTTGCATCGAGATTTCGCACTAGATTATCTCAATGTGAGATTTGGCTTGTCAAGTGATAGATTAAATCCATTTCGAACCATGAGTATATCACATAGCATATGGCCAGTTATGTTGATGGTGTATAATCTGCCGCCTTGGATGTGCATGAAATTTTAATATTCTATACTTTCTTTACTTATACATGAGCCGCGATCACCTGGAAATGACATTGATATTTACTTACAACCATTGATAGATGAGTTAAAATTATTGTGGGATTCTGGGGTTGAAACATATGATGCTTCAAGAAATCAAACTTTTCAAATGCGGGAAACTCTTATGTGGACAATCAATGACTTTCCTTCATATGTTATGTTATCTGGTTGGAGTACAAAAAGGAAAGTTTGCTCGCCCTTATTGTAACTATGGCACTTATTCTCGTTATCTTAAACATAGTCGGAAAATATGTTATATGGATCATCGTATTTTTCTACCCAATGATCATCATGGAGATCTAACAAAAGATTTGTCAATGGAAAAACTGAATTCAGACCTCCTCCACCTTTCTTAAAGGGAATTGATATACTTAATAGCTTACACGATTTTGAAAATGTATTTGGAAAGAAGAGGAAGAGATCAAATGATGGCCCATGAAAAAAAGGTCAATTTTTTTTATTACCTTATTAGCAGCACAACTTATTACACCACAACCTTGATGTAATGCACATAGAGAAGAACATAGGTGATAGCATACTTGGAACTCTTTTGAATATTTCTGGCAAAACAAAGGTTCATGCAAAAGCCCGGTATGATTTGAAAGATATGGGAATCAGGAAGAACCTTCATCCAAAAGATACAGAAGATAGTAAGAGAACAAAGTTTGCAAAGGCGTGCTTCTCAATGACAAATGGAGAGAAATCAATTTTTTGTGGAGTTTTAAAGACAACCAAGCTACCTGATGGTAGTGCCTCCAATATATCTAGGTGTGTGCACTTGGATGAAAGAAAAGTGTCTAATTATAAAACCCATGATGCTCATTTCATGTTACATTACTTGCTTCCAATACCAATTAAAAGCATTCTTCCTGATCATGTGGCTATTCCTTTGATTCGTCTTAGTTCCTTCTTCCGTCGTTTGTGTCAAAAAGTAATCACATTGGAGGAACTGGATTGCTTAGAAGTAGAGATCATAGAAACAATAAATCAGTTGGAGCGAATTTTTCCTCCTTCATTTTTTGATATAATGATTCATTTGCCTATCCATTTGGCGAATGAAGTGAGATTAGGAGGTCCAGTTCAAAATCGATGGATGTATTCCACT
>JAJOOS010006490.1:0-11960 GCA_029582725.1 Solanum chiquidenum
ATGTCTATGCTGAAGTCTATTTCCCTCTCAGGAGGGACTCCGGGTAGATCATCAGGGAAGACTTCTGGAAACTCATTTACTATAGGAACTGACTGAATGAGAGGTATCTCAACACTAGAGTCATTAACTCGGACTAACTGATAGATACAACCCTTCGAAACTAACTTTCTCGCCTTAATGTACGAAATGAAATGACCCTTAGACACTGCTGAACTACTACTCCACTCTATGACTGGCTCATTAGGGATCTGAAATTTTACAACTCGAGTTCTACAATCTATAGATGCATAACAAGCATGAAGTCAGTCCATACCTAAAATGACATCGAAATCTACCATGTCTAACTCAACTAAATCAGCCATGGTGCTCTTACGATTGATGGAAATGGGAGATAGACTCTTTCTGCTAGAATAGACTCTCAAACAGGTGTAGAAACACAAAAGGGTTCACAAAGTTTCTCAGGAAAAACATCAAACTTATTTGCAACATAAGGGGTTATAAAAGATAAACTTGCTCCTGGGTCTAGCAAAGCATAAACATCAAAAGCAAAGACTTTGATCATACCAGTAACAATATCTGGAGAGTTTTCTTGCTCTTGACGACTGGTGATTGCATAAAGATGGTTTGTTCCTCCGCCAGTACCTGAAGTAGCTCCTTTAGGTGCAACTCTGTTTGGTGGAGCAACTGATGAAGATTGGGCTCTATTACCCTGATTGCCACTACCTTGCTTGTTCTTAGGGCACTCTTTCAGGAAGTGACCCTCTTGCCCACACTTGAAACAACCTTTCTGGCCATCACGACATTTACCTGAGTGGTTTATACCACACCTACCACATACAGAAGCCCAATTACCTCATTGTGCCACACTACCTTGAGATTGTGTTGGTCTAACTCTGAAGTTCTGTGAATTTTAGCTATTATACTCACTTTTGTTTTTGGGTGCAGGTGGACTAGCAGATGATGATGCAGGTCCTGTTTGCTTCTGAAAGGATGGACGATTCACACTACCCTTCTGCTGCCTAGACTCATTCCCTGTCTTCGCTTTCTTATTTCTGAACTCTTCCCTATCTCTCAGCTTCTCTTTCTCCACCTGCTGCACGTAAACCATCAACCTTGATATGTTTATGTCACCTATCAACATCGCTGCCCTGCCCTCTTTGCTTAATAGACGGCCCAACCCAGCAACAAACAAACTTATTCTACTCCTCATGTCCTTAACCATCTCCGAAGCATAACGGGATAGTTGAGTGAACTTCAACCCATATTCATGAATACTTAGAGAATCCTGCTTAAATGTGAGGAACTCACGTACCTTAGCCTCCTTCAGTTCTCAGGGAAAGAAACACCCAAACAAAGCCTCTTTAAAACATGCCCAACTCGAAATTGGTGCGTCCTTAGCTATACCCCCTTTCCACTGATCAAACCAAGTCCTAACAACATTTTTCATCTGATATGCAACTAGCTCAACTCTCACAGTATCAGTAACATGCATAACATCGAACACCTTTTTCAGTTCCTCAATGAAGTTCTCTGGATCCTCTGCAGTGCTCGAACCAGTGAAACTTTGAGGATTCATACTCAAGAACTCATGAATCTTTGAAGTGTCATCCTCTTCATGTTGAGCTCCTCTATTTTCCCCAACTTAGTTGGTCACAACTTGACTGAGCATCCTTATAGCCTCTCTGAACTCAGCATTAGTAACTTCTCATTGCGGTTGCACTTCAGGTGCATTGGGTAACTCTTGTTCCTCAACATTGTGTCTAGCAAGATGACCTTTAACTGCTCTTGGTGGAGGCATGATTATCTGAAACACGCGCAGGCACGAATTAGAGAGAAACTTTTTAGAGATAAACTCTAACGCATAAAATGAGTGTGAAAGAAGTGAAGGAATTCCAAAATGTTGCAACCTCCTAATTATAGATATGGCGCGCTTCACATCGATAACTAGGACTCTACAGACACGGTTTCATAGACTCCCTAGGACTTTTGAACTCTGGCTCTGATACCAAATTTGTCACGCCCCGAGCCTACACCCTGGACGGGACTAACACTCGAAGATCATTATTGTCCCCAAGCGAACCCTTGGCCTGGCTTACTTAACTCAGCGAAAGACAATAGTCATATCTATAATGATCAATGAACTTAAGTGAACTGAATAATAAAATAACTGAAAATGTTTTAAAGATTAAACATTCAACTTGTCCAAAAGTGGCAACCCAAATCTTTAACATAAAAATGTTAATGCAAAGACTACTGAACTACTAATTGTCTGTGAAGCCTCTAAACCACCTGAGATGGATGTTGCGACAAACCCCACAACATCCTAATGAACTAAACTAGAAAGCGAATAAAAGAGTCCTCCAAAATGCAAGGAGGACCACCAACAGACTATGATTGCTCAAGCTGGATCAACGAGGCGTTGTATGCTGATCCTAGTTACCAGCGTCTGCATCATAATATGATGCAGGCCAACTGGCATCAGTATATTGAATATACGAGTGTACGAGTTGGAATGCTAACATACAAAGGCTTGAAAGAGATGATGAAAGAAACATTTACCTTGGTTCTTCTCAACTCATGAATAACTCAACTCAATATAAAGCAATAAAACACATGCGATATATATAAAGCTTATAAAACAACTAAAAATAATCTTAGTTTGTTTAGAGATAAAATAATAACAAACTTAACTTACTTATATAAAGAGTAATATAAGTTATGTGGGAGATTCTCTAATCGACAACCATCATTATGAGCCTAAGTGATGGTACAACATTTTACCTCACGTTGCCAAGGACCGTCCTATACCTTGCCATCGGTATAGAACCTAAACTACTAAGTGGATCCACTAGTCTATGCTGAAAAGCACTAAGGAATCATCTAAAAAGTATGACCCCATGATGGCTATATGATTTATGGGGGCTTGAGTTATTATGAACTCGCGTCCCCATATCGGTGCTCAATACTACTCCCAAAATATTCTTAGCTCATATGTTTTAAAACAACTTCTACTCTGATTTGAGATAATTACTCAAACTTAGCTTAAAAGCTCTCTTGGAATCGATGTTCCCTTTTCTTGCTCAAATGTGAAAAACATTGATAAACTTTTTGGGAATACTTAGTTCCCTTATAGCATTTTGAGAAATGAACTCAACTCTTTACTCTTTGCTTAACTTGAAACATAAGTCTTAAAACACAATTAAAATGTTTGTTAAAGACTTTTGAAAACTTTAAAAGCTTTGCTTTGACTTGCTCCTAACTTTTAGGCCTGACTCTTAACCTCTCTTGACTTTGATCCTAACTTTCATTGAATTGGATTATGGATTCAAGGTTCATGATCTCATGTTTATGAATGATTTCATAATATGTAGACATACCTTAGAGTGTTGGAATCAACTTAGAAACCTAGGTACGTTGTTAAGGAACAAGTATGAAAATGTGAGGAATGAATGGGGAGAATTGGCGTCCCTGGCGCTCTGAGAGGCGCGGGGCGCCAACCCTCAATATTCAGAGACCAATCTGGGGCGCGCTGGCTGGTGTGGTACCCCAAGGGTGAACATTCAGAGACTCTTTTGGGACACGCTGGTTGCACGACGCCCCACCCCTATCCCCAGGTGTTTGTTGACTTTTCTTCTCCGTTTTTCATCGCTAAACCCTCTTAACTTTAATGGTTCTTTTCCCAAACACTTATGATCATTTATATCCTCAATATATGATAGATTCAAACCGAAATTACACCCGGAAACATGAATCAAATTTGCAAGAACCATCAACAACGCAACCCACAAGAAATTCAAACGAAACATCAACAATGTTCATCAAGAACTCAATTTCTAAACTTTCAAAGACTTTAGTTCGTTGAATTAAATTATGGTTGGCGCGTGGGTGAACTGACCCAACGCTATGTGATCTTACATATCTTGTAGGGATCACCCCCGACCAAATCCACACGCAAAGCTCGAACGTTTTTTGGCGATTCTTGATTTCTCTTCGCTTTTCTCCTCTTTTCTCTTTTTCTCCAAGCCCTAGCGTGAACTCCAACTTTTCTAAATTGACTAAAAAATCTTGTTTTACCACAATTAACTCCTAAAAACGAATTAGAATAATTAGGTAAGGAAAAGACTAATTTACCCTTCTAAAACCCGGATTAGACTTTCCTTAATCCAACAACCCAACTTCCAAAGGGTATAACTTACTCATACGAACTCGGAATCGTGCAAATTTGGCGGCATTGGAAAGATCATTCCAATAGATTTCCAACCATATCTGAAACTACACCTAACTCATCCTGAGCTAGGAGTTATGGTCGTTTGAAGTTGACCAAAAACTCAGTTTAACTTACTTAAAATTTTCCAAGATTCCTTACACTTTCCAAAAATGACTATTTCTATATTTTAAACTTCTTTCTAGTTCTTGCTAGTTGAGAGATGTTACAAATTGAGTATGAGTAAATATCTAACATGTGGAGATCGTCCGTGTTGAGATAGAGTATGATGATAATTTGGGCACGTGGAGATCGTCTGTGCGAGGAATTGATTATGATTATAAGTTGGGCACGTGGAGAACGTCCGTGGTGGGGATTGTTTGATTTTATGATAGTACATTGAGATCATCCGCACAGACACGTGGAGATCATCCGTGTCGGTATATGGACCTCGCGAGTCCCCCATGGGTCATGAACTCTCGATGTATTTCTAAGGAGTATCATGTATATACGGTTGAGAGAGTACTTAATATTCTGAGGCATTCATTTCATGGTGTCATATTGCATTACATCCCATGACATCCTTCATTCTTAATGATTTGTATTTATTTGGTGGTTGGAAAGTACTTGATATTTGATTACCTCAATTTGATGAACTTGATCTAGTGTGTTGCTGGTATTGTGAGTGCCCTTTTTGTGTAAGTTGTGATTGATGAATATTGAGTTTGTTGTTGAGGATATGTAATTGGTTAAAATGATTGTTGTTGAGCTAGGTGCTATGTACAATGTGAAATATTAGATTGGTCTGGTTTTATGCAGGCTATAGTTGTGGAGGTTTGGTTGGTGTGTAAGGAGTACCCATATTTTATTCCCTTAGTTTGTGTTTAGAAGTTTACTTGTTGAGTACCGTGTGGTTTGGTACTCACCTTTTGCTTCTACATTTTTGTAGGTTACTAGCCCGGACCTTTGTGATATTTTCTCTTCTCCTTATCTGAGGCTTCTTGTGGATATTTGTGAGGTAGTTTCTGGTCATTTCAGCGGACCTTCTTACTCTTATTTATGATCTTGTTTTATTCTAGAAACAATGTCATTTGAGACTTGTGTTTTTCTTTTGAATAAATTGTAATACTTTAGAGGCTTGTACACGTGACAACTAGGTTTTGGAGGTTTAATTAAGTTGACCTTGTTTTCCACAGTATTTTATAGTATTAGACTTTTATTCACGTTTTACTTCCGCATTCACTGTATTAGTTGGGTTTTAGGCTGACTTGTCTTGATGGGATAAGACGAGTGCCATCACTTCCATTTTTGGGTCGTGACAACATGGTATTATAGCCTCAGGTTCATTGATCTCACGTGTGTACATGTCGAGTCTAAGTTGATTCTCGAGGATCGGTAAGGAGACATCTGTACTTATCATCAAGAGGCTATAGTGACTTTTAGGAAAAATCTTCACTTTTTGGATCTCTATCGTGCGTACTTGGTCTGGTTTTGATTTGTATCACCTTATTCCATTCTTTTTCACGTATAGTGATGACTCGTGTGTGTTTCTTCATGCGAGTAGTTAGTATGGTGTATGGCGTAAATGGTAGATTTGATTTTAGAAGTGATAGACTTATGAAAAGGATATGTGGTCAAATATAGAATGTTAAACGATTTGAATAGATTGAGTTAGGTGGTGACTTGACAAAATATTTTGAGGATATTTGGATGATTAGGTTGAACAGTGGTTTAAGGGACTTCATGAGCGTCTAATATTTATTTTTTAGGCTAGTCATCTAGTAGTGGGATCAGTACTTCTGTGGTAAGGCAATATCTAGAGTGGTTTGACAATTGGAAGTGGAATGATTAAAAGGATGGCTAAATAATAAGTAGTGTAACCTTGGAAAATATAGTTGGTATAGTTCTCATAACATAGATGGGTTGCTTAGTGTATGATGTTGAACCAATCGAGATTAGAATCTTTCATAGATTGAGTGTATATAAAAAAAAGGGTCATAATACGACTACTATAATGGTACCGATTCTTACTTGTTTAGAGTTACAAAATGTGTTACTCCTGTTATTGACCTAATTACGAAGGGATGCATATCTATTTGGATGAGAGACCAAGCAGATTTGGTAGTGTATGTTAGTTACCTAAAAATGTATAGGCTATTTGGGTACAATCTTCTTGATAGGTATGATGTGTTATAGTGGTGAATTTAACAGACTTCACAATGTGGTACTAGTGGTATATGAAAATGGATATGTTGATGTCAAGTACGATTACTAACTACTTAAAAAGTTATCAGTTGTATCACATGCTCGTATAATGAGATTCGATGTTGTATTCACATTTGAGAAACCAGCTAGGTTGTTACTGCAGATGTTTGGGGTTAAGCGTGTGTATAAGGAAGATTTTAGTGGTGGATCGTTGATACGATATTAATGCGTTAAGTTGAGAAGTGTATCCCGAGGGTTCTAAATGAGGACCGGTGATTTCATCTTAAAGTCCAAGGGAATGGATAGATACCAGAATAACAAACTTATGGATAAAGAAAATTTCCAACGAGTATACTTGTGTGAAAGTAATTGACGATTTTTGTAAGAAAATGCGTATAAATTGGGTTAGTCCTTTGGATTTTGAATTGGTATAGTTGGGTTTGAGGTGTCATATTGATGACAAGGTTGCTTCGTGATGATCAAAGGGCTAACTGAGCATAACGGTAATAAGAGTTTGTGATGAATAGTGATTAGGATGCAACTATATGATAAAGATTGTTGGTTAAATGGATTTTGTATGGTAATGACGACTTTGGAGTATCTAATGTTATGGTTTGCTATTATTTGATGAGTAGCATGGTTGCATCAAAAGTTATAGGAGGTGCTGAAACACCACTGGAATATAATTGGAATGAACTAGAGTAAAATATAAAAAGAATTAGTGGGATGTAGTTTAGCCTTCGGAAAGAGGCGAGAACAAGGATATTTACTCAGATTGTAAGGGCCAAAGATGTAGCTTCATAAATACTGGATAATTGAATTTAGAGACATATGATTTCATCTGTTTTACCTAGATTATTGTGATAGTTTTACTGGTTCATCAGATTGGTTAAAAAGTACTGGATAAAACTTGAGAAATGAGAGTACAAACATTCAGCTTGAGTTGTGATGATAAGTTTTTTTGTGGTTTTGAGTTTGATAATGAGTGTGATTGAATTTTAGCGGAGGATATAATAAGGCCGATTGAGAGGCGATTAATGAAAAGCTAAGATACAGGGACTCATAAAAATCTTAAAGGTATGAGCTAATGCTGATAGATAATGGGATTGAGCTATATAGTTGAAATCAGAATTCAAGTTTTTCGTTATGAGGTTAGGTTTGTGGTAGTGTTTATTTTTTCAAGGTATGAATTGGTGAGGTAAGAAATGATCAATCACATTGAGCATGAAGCACTTGGAAGGACTTAAAAATAATTTCAGTAGTAAATTTGGTTACTTTTGATTGTTATACCTAAGGGGGGTTTCACGTAATGTTTTAATTTAGAGGATAAGGTAAAAATATCATGGGTTGTGGGTCAAAGGGTAAGATTGGTAAGCAAGTCAACTAAAGGAAAAAGAGGCTGGTGTATTGAAAAGTTCAAGATATTTAATATTTGCGTCATGGGAAGAATTTAAGAGATGTGAAGGAACAAAACCTCTCATATAGACTCTTGGTTTGAGTTGAAGGATGTATGGATTTTCATATATAAGTTCTAATATGACTATGGCTGTGAATTGGGTCGGTATAGACTTACTAGGGATTTATCAACAATTTTTATGAAGATTGGGTGAAAAATAGTGAGGTGTGTAAGATTATGTGATGTTATATAGGGCTAAATTGTTCAAAATATGATAGGTAACTTATGAATGTTCAACGGTGTGGACCTACAGTGCTACATGGTTAATGAAGATTTTGAGGGGGTTGAAATTACTTTGTTAATAGGACTACAACGTTTGTTATGATGTGTTACATAGATAGTTGATGTTGAATAGAGATTTCAAGCTTATAATATACCAAATTACTCAAGTGACCAAGGATTTCTCTGAGTTTTAGCATAAGTTATGCGATGGTTTGGAATGGTAGTTGAAATATGGTATGTTAAAGTTTGTGTGAAGTTGACTTGGGGTGAAATTTAACAACTTTATCTAGATGGGAAAGTATTATCAGATATGAAATTTAACATGATCGGTTTCTTGTGAGACTCATGTCTATCATGGGACGTTTAAATGGAAAGAGATGGAGTCATAACTCCGAATTTGTAGGCAACAATGTGTTTGCAAAGTCTTTGATACTGGTGATGGTTTGAGAGTAGGGTAAATGACCGGTGCAGTTGTGATTAGGGTAAATGACCGATGTGGTAATGATGTTTTGTTAGTGTTAAGAGTCTTGGCTTTAATGGAGTACCCGAGGAGTATGCGGGGTTTGATGAATCGAGTATTTGTAATATTGTAATGGGGATCTGGTTGATTATGGTTGACTAAAAATCGAGCTATGGAGTCAGATGAATGGAATTTATATAGGCACTATGGAAGGAGTATATTGTGTTATTCGACCTTGCTTCCGTATATACTTATGTGACCACATCTTTCGTACTGGACATTATTTGAAGTATGATTCATTGCTTATACTACCCGTGTTTCCACATCTATGGGTGAATTCCTAGTGGTGGATCGGGTGTACCGATCCTGTGATGGTCCTCCTGGTAGGGTGGCATCCTTGGGCAGAGTTTGTCATTTCAGTTCTGATAGATTTGGTGTTGTTTTGAATAGTTAAAGTATACCAGTAGTTCTACACGCACAGCCTTTCTTATGAGAACTTATATAAGAGCTACTATGAAGAGTTACAATTGTCTAGGAGTGTTGTTAGAGGTTCTATATTTTGAATTGTATCGTTTGTTGGGTGTTTACTTTATCTTATTCTTTTTGGGTTAGATAAGTTTGATTCTCCCTTGATGAGTACCCGATGTTTAAAGATCGAATTTTTATAACTTAAGCTCGTGAAAAGATTGTGTTGTGAAATGGAAATCTTGATAAGATTTGTGATGGTTCATGCATTATGAGTGTGTGGTGGTTAGTTCAAGTTCACTTATGATTGTAGTCGGTATCGATTCAAAATGTTATCTTGGTTATGTGAGAAAAGATTCTTCATGATGGTTGTGTTAAGGTCCAGTGGGTTTTAGTTTAGATTGGGTTCATGAGTAAGTCTGTGGCTTGATAATCACTCCTGATTTGTAGATCTCCATAAGTTTGATTCGAAAGTTTAGTTCTTAGTAGTTGATCTTATGGAATGGTCTTAAGGAGGATCTCACTTGGAGAGATGAACAGCCGACTAGTAACTCATAGCTTAACCTTTTAGTATACGCCAATTATTCTTCCTTCTTCTTCCTTATGTTCGAGGATGAACATGATTTTTAGTGGTGGATATGTAATGACCCGGGAAGTCATTTTTAGATTTTTTTTTACAAATTATCGTTTTACCCTTCTCGATAGTTGCCTTAGTTATTTTGGATTAGTTTGAGAAGTTGGTTAGAGAATTTTTAATTACTCGTTTAACTATGGTTATTTAATTAAGGGGTAATTTTAAAAATTTAATTTTATTAAGTGGTTAATGGGTCAAACCCATATATAATATTCAATACCCTAAACCACTTGATCATGTAAAAACAAATTAATGATAAATGGGGGTTACTACGTTGAGTCAATAACTCAAAATAACCTGAAGTTGAGATTGAGTATGATGATAATTTGGGCACATGGAGATCGTCCGTGCGAGGAATTGATTATGATTATAAGTTGGGCACGTGGAGATCGTCCGTGCTGGGATTGTTTGATCTTATGATAGTGCGTTGAGATCATCTGCACAGACACGTGGAGATCGTCTGTGTCGGTATATGGACCTCGCGAGTCCCCCATGGGCCATGAACTCTCGATGTATTTCTGAGGAGTATCATGTATATATGGTTGAGAGAGTACTTGGTATTCTGAGGCACTCATTTCATGGTGTCATATTGCATTGCATCCCATGATATCCTTCATTCTTGATGATTTGTGTTTATTTGGTGGTTGGAAAGTACTTGATATTTGACTACCTCTATTTGATGAACTTGATCTTGTGTGTTGCTGGTATTGTGAGTGCCCTTTTTGTGTAAGTTGTGATTGATGAATATTGAGTTTGTTGTTGAGGATATGTAATTGGTTAAAGTGATTGTTGTTGAGCTAGGTGTTATGTACACTGTGAATTGTTAGGTTGGGCTGGTTTTATATAGGTTGTAGTTGTGGATGTTTGGTTGGTGTGTAAGGAGTACCGCATTTTATTCCCTTAGCTTGTGTTTAGAAGTTTACTTGCTGAGTACCGTGTGGTTTTGTACTCACCCCTTGCTTCTACATTTTTGTAGGTTACTAGCCCAGACCTTTGTGATATTTTCTCTTCTCCTTATCTGCGGCTTCTTATGGAGGTTTGTGACGTAGTTGCTAGTCATTTCAACGGACCTTCTTACTCCTATTTATGATCTTGTTCTATTCTAGAAACAATGTCATTTGAGACTTGTGTTTTTCTTTTGAATCAATTGTAATACTTTAGAGGCTTGTACACGTGACAACCAGGTTTTGGGGGTTTAATTAAGTTGACCTTGTTTTCCGTAGTATTTTATAGTATTGGACTTTTATTCACGTTTTACTTCTGCATTCACTGTATTAGTTGGGTTTTAGGCTGACTTTTCTTTATGGGATAAGATGACTGCCATCACGTCCATTTTTGGGTCGTGACAATAAGTTTGAGAAAACAACACTAAAGGAACAATATAAACAAAACCTTGTTGAGAAAATGAAATAAATAACACATCAAGCTAGCCCCCTTTTACAACTAAATTTTCACTATTTCGATTACAAGAAGCAAAAACGTGCAGAGTTAAAGAACTCAAGTTTAGATCATACCCAAAAACATCATCTTCAAATTTGTCAACATAAATAACTGTCACGACCCAAGCCTAGGGCCTAGACGTGACCGGCGAATGGGGAACCCGAAGGAACCCCAAATAAGCCTCATAGTGTATCATTACACATCCTTGGTCGCGGAAGCAATTAAATTACCATAAGCGATAAGCATAATCAAGGGGGAAATCAGGACTAAGGGAGCAAGAAAAATAAAGAAATGATACATAAATACAATAGATGAGTCAAGCTCAAGCATAATACACAACTTGTCCAACACCACTTCTAAACATGGGTACTTAGCGGGGGCCAAGACAAACTACCGGGTTCACCCTCATAGTCAATACACAACAAAAAAAAAGGGAAAAGTCTTATACATAGCAAGAGATCATAAGCAACGTCCCCGGAATGGAGGACTCACCAATAACCTCGATAGAAAATCGTACTAGCCACGCGGATGAGGATGGTCAAGCGATGCTCCGGTTCCTACACGGTAACATCATGTAGGCATAGAGTATGCATTAGTACGTTTGAATGTACTAAGTATATGGGATGCAATGCAATGCAACAATCGATGGACATCATAGACAAAATGCATAATCATACCCGATAAATAACATATTAATGAGATGATATGTATAATGATGCTTACATAAAAATCATATTTAGTGGGGCGTAGTACATGTGTGGCGAGTGACCATCAATATAGTATTTCCAAGGCCTACCACCCCCTTGGAGAGGCAAAAGAGGTACAAACCCCTCAATGTGGTTACCCGGGCCTACCACCCCCCGAGCTAGGGACC
>JAJOOS010006491.1:0-15729 GCA_029582725.1 Solanum chiquidenum
TTAAAAAGAATTGATATTAAAATAAATAAAATGATATTTAAAACTTAAATTTTTGTCTGAGCATGTATTTCACTAAAAAATTGAAATTAATTTATATATATATATGTATATATATATATATATATATATAATTTAGTTATAGGAAATTAATGTAATTTAATATGAATATTCAGTGCACGTAAATATTTATCTGTTTTGTAGTGTAAGAATATATTATGCTAAAAGATTAAAAAATAGTCATTTGTAGAAAATAATAATAAATAGATAGATGATAGTTAATGTCATTTCTTGTGATTATTAGTTGAACAAGATATTGGTGAACAACTTTTGAATTTTCAAATACTTTTGGCGTAATTAAAGATTTTTTATTGTTTTCATTTATTAAGCTATCTTTTTGTCTTCTTTTTTCATTTACTCAACTGTATTCTACATTGATTACTTTCAGAACTAAAGTATTTAATATAGTAATAAACAATAGTAATAAAAGTAAAAGTCATTTTCAACTCAATAGAGGTTATAGATATGAAAGTAATAAAGAGAAGGAATGATCAAGGCAATTACGCATTTTTACGAGGATTATGATGGAGTGATAAATTTTTTATTTATTTTTAATTAAAAATTTTGAGTTCAAACTTGCTTTGAATAGCAAGCACTTTACTTCAAAATGTAGAATTTCGCGACATGAATTTAAATTTAGTTGAGCATTAATGAGTGTATATCAACTTATCGAAAACATGATCTTAGATAGAAGAATGTGAAAGACATAAATTAGGATAGAATGTTTGTAGGTAATAATGTGTTATCTTATTGTCCGTTCATCATTTTAGTAGTCGTAATATTATTTTTGTAGTTTTTTTATCTTTCAATTTCTATAATTATTTCTTAAATTTTCGTTACTTTTTCGAATTATTTGAACTATTTTTTCTTAATTCAAGAGTCTATCAGAAATAACCTATTTATTTTTAAGATAAGAGTAATGTCTGTGTATACTTTATTCGTAAGATACGTTAGACATTACTCTCATTCTATTCTACGAGACTATATTGACTATGTTATTATTATAAAACCCAATGATAATAGTAAAAGAGAAGAACAGATCTGAACTTTAATTTTAAAATAGGATAATTTTTGTCTTCAAGTCTCAACGGAAATATATTATTGATATCTTTTTCTTTAATTTTCTTTTATAATATATAAAGAGAGACTACTGGGACCTGTAAAAAAAGAAAAACTGAAGCCACGGAACTCAAAATACAAAAGTTAGCTAGATTTTAGGAGAGTGTTTCAAGTCCGTGTTCTTAATTTTTTTTTTTTTTTTTACTTTTTTATTTTATTTTATTTATTATTATCAGCTCATGAGGTACAATTTCCAACAAATATAGAATATCTACTACAACACTTACAAGACTGGTCAATCAGTGAGTGAAAGAAGAAGAAGAAGAAGAAAATGGGAAAATCTACAGCTTCTTCTTGCTTAAAGATCATTGCTTGTGGCAGTGATTCTGTTGACCGTGATGAACTTGAAGCTCATCCTGAGGTGAAAAATCTACAACCCCTTTTTCTCAGATCAAATTTTCATTTAGTATTTTCTGTTTTTATCCATTTCAAAGATGGTAATGTGTGTTAAAAATTGAATCTTTTTTGTGAGAAAATGGTTTTGAAGTGAATCTTGGATCAACCCATCAAACTGTGGAGTTTGATCTTTTGTGGGGTTTTTTTGTTTTTACAATTTGATAAGTTTTTGAGATGATGGAGTTGAGCTGATTTGGTTCTAGAATAAAGGAGTTTTTTTTGTGGAAGGTATGTAGGAAAGTTTTGAATTTTGTCACTGGATCTCTATTAGGGAATGTAAGATTGTGAAATGTGGACTGATTTGTGGTTTGGTTGAGAACTTGTTAGATGTGTGCACATCAAAGTTAAATGAGAGTGTCTGAGATATTAAATAGTTCAATTGTTCATGTTTGTTAGTTAAATAATTGCCAACTCCAAAGGAAAGGCTTGATTTTGGTCAGTTGATATAAAATCATTGACACCATGAAGCTGTGAGTGTACTGTATGGATTCAATGTGTTTCGAAATGGAAATGAATTGGATCACTATTGTAAGTGGATTTCTTTTGTTTAGATGGGAATGAAAAAATAGTGATGCAATTTACCTAGAAAAGAAAATTGATTCAATTTGTGACTGCCAATGAGGGATGTGTTTTCCTAAGGTAAATGCTAGTGAAACGTTTCACAGTCAATTAACCAACGTCGCCTCAATTGCAAAAATACCATATTTGTCTTTCAGTGTTTGTCAAAATTTAGTTTCATTAATTGAGTTGTACTTGTTCTTAGTAATGTGTTTTCAAATTTACCATGTAAGTTTAGATAACATCTAGTTATCATTTCAAGTTGAGTATGTCATATTTCAACGTCAAGTTAATTTTTTATGATGATGTCAACATGATAGTCCAATGCAATCACTACTTGTTTCCAAATGCTTTATGCCAAATATATGCTGTCTTCCTTCTTACATCATTATGGTCTTGCTGCTGTGTGGTTTGTAATATAAGTTGAGCTGATAATTCCAGCTATGAGACTTCACATTACCTACTATCTGTTTGGTGGAATGCTTAAGTATGGAAAAACAAATCAATTACCAATCCGCTGACATACATGTGACGAAACATGATTAAGAAGACAAGCTTGTGCATGATTTCATTTCTTATCAATGGTCTCTGGAGGTTAAGAGGTTGGCAGAAAAATAATCATCATTTGTGCAAAAAATGAACAGATATGATTAAGAAGATCTTGTCGTCAATGGATTCATTTCCCATCTGAGGCTTCTAGGCATATTAATTTTCTTAGTAAGAAGCTTGATTTTCAGATATTCCTACTATATGCATCATGACTCATCTATGTATGCGTGTTACATGATTCCAGAAATGCTCAATCTACAATCTGCACATCGTCCTGTCTTGTCCCTCGTGGTCTATAGTATGGATCTAATAAAGGATAATGATCTCTTTCCATTGTTTCCCTCTTTGTATATATACTTCATGGGTAAAAAGAGAAATTGATATACATGTGGGTGGGTGTTAAACTCAGCTACTTGCAATACAACTTTATATCATATTGGATGTTCAGTTAAATATCTTACACAATTCTTTCTAGGAATTTTTCAGAGTTTCTCTTTTGCCTTGTCCATTTCCTTTATACTTTGTCGAATGAATTATTTGATACATGTTCTTAGAGTAAAAGCTCAAGCGACAAACGTGGATGGAGTTTCCGCAAGAAATCTGCCAGGCATCGTGTATTAAGTAATACAGTAGTTTCAGAAACACCATCTGGGAACAAGGACTGGCCAGAAGCTGCTAATGCCAATCTGCAAACACATTCTAACTCCACCATTCCAGAGAAGGCATCTGTTGTCCAATGGGCAGATGAGAAACCCCAGTTTTCAACGGTCGAGAAGTCTCAGGTGTCGGCTGACGAGAAGCCCCATGTCTTGGCAAATGAGAACCCCCAGATCTCAGAGGATGAGAAGCCACAGGTTCTGAAAGATGAGAAGCCCCAGGTCTCAGTGGATGAGAAGCCCCAAGTCTCCGCGGACGCGAAGCCCCAGCTCTTGGTGGAAGTCTCAGCGGATGAAAAGCCCTTGATCTCCGAAAAAGTGAAGCTCGAGGTCTCCGAAGATGAGAAGCCCAGCGTCTCTTCAGATGAGAAGGCCCCCATCTCATCAGAAGAGAACTCCCTGCTCTCAGACTTGGTGGATGCAAAACAATCAGAGCCAGTAACAGCTAGAGTCAATGATGGTAAAGCTGTTGTCATCCCGGATGAACACGCTCTTGTTATCCAGACTGCAGTCAGAGCATTTCTGGTACCTCATTTTTGTCATCTATTCTTTCAATTAATTTGACCATTTTATGGTTAAAGCTTTTGGCAATATAAATTTAATTTGTATTTGATTGTTTCTTCTCCTAGGCACGAAGAGCTCAATTGAAGCAAAAGAATATAACTAAATTGCAAGCTGCTGTACGTGGACATTTAGTTCGCAGGCATGCTGTAGGAACTCTGCGATGTGTTCAAGCTATTGTCAAAATGCAAACTCTTGTTCGAGCACGTCACACTAATCGCATTGCAGAAGGATCTAGTATCAAGGAGAAGCTAAAAGTAAGTATTGGAAAGATCAAGAGTATGAAACTATATATGCAATATTTCTTTCTCAAGCATAAATCTGAATGTTTTTGGTCCCCTCGCTTTGGAATCCTAGATTTGACACTGAGGCACTCTTAGCTATCATTTGAGGCATTTTTTCTTTTCCCTCTCCCCCCACCTCCCTCCTTATGGGTGTTGTTGAGCCCTTTCAACTGATGGAGTCACATCTCTGATGTTTCTTTCTTTCAGGGAAAAGAGAACTCAGGAACAAAATCAGAGTTCACATACATTTCTATTTCAAAGCTACTGAGCAATAGCTTCGCTCGACAGGTATATATCAGTCATTTTCCGCTATATGATCTGAAATATGCGATATTCTTTTTTAAATATGTATCATTTCCCATCCAAACTGATTTGTTATTTCTCTTTTGGTCCAAGCTCCTTGAATCAACTCCAAGGACCAAAAGTATAAATATTAAGTGTGACCCTTCCAAATCTGATTCTGCCTGGAAATGGTTAGAGAGATGGATGTCTGTTGCATCACCAGGAAATCAACCGTCACCACAGTCAGAATTATCTGCCCAGCAGCAGGAGAATGAACCTACCGAGCACCCCAGTAACCTTATGGAAAGTAAAGTTCAGCTTGATTCTGAGTCAATGGACTTCAGAGAGGGTGAGGAGGCATCATTGTCTGCAGTGCCATCTGAAAGTGATGATAATTTGATCACTTATGATGCAGACAGCTTAGATTTTCAAGCCGACATACCGACTTTACCTCCTCAGCCTCAGAATGTTGATGAAAAAACTTCAAGAGATGACTGTTCTATTCCTACTCAACTTAAGGAGGCCAGGGCTCTCCCTGAGATGGAGCCCAATTATTTCCCTGCAAAGACTGAAGTTGAGAGAGAGGATACACATTCCCTTGAACTTTCAGAGACCGAGAGCAAAAAGATTTTACATGGATCAAGAAAGGCAAGTAATCCTGCATTTATTGCTGCTCAGTCAAAGTTTGAGGAACTCACTTTGGCAGCTAAATCAACCAAAGTGTCTAGTTTGCCCAATCATAAAACTGAAGATGAATCTAGTGAAGATACGTTTTCAACTATCACTGATCATTCATTTGGGGCAAGGGAAGCTGCTCCGTCAGAAAATTCTGTTCCTCATAGTACAAGAGCTCAAGTTGGTGGTTCGGAATGTGGCACGGAGCTTTCTATTTCTTCTACTCTGGATTCACCAGATAGGTCTGAAGTCGGAGGTCATGTATTTGAGCAGGAACTTCCTTCCAATGGTGGAACTGACCATCATAAGAGCAATGGATACCCTCACATTGAAGATGATAGTACAAATGACTTATCACACTCCGACTATGTTCAGGCAGGGAGAGAGGATCCTACTGATGATGCTAAGCATGTAGATGTTATGGTCAGTTCAGATCTATCACCCAAAGAGCAGAAGCCAGAGAACAATTCAGTTAATATTCAAATAGAGCAAGAAGCTAAGACGGATCGGCTATACAAGTCATCACCAGACGCATCTCCAAGGAGCCATATAACTGTCCCTGAATCCCAAGGGACACCTTCTAGTCAAGTGTCAGTGAATCCTAAGAAGATAAAAAGTGAAAAAAGTGGATCAATTCCCAAGCGCCGTTCTGCACCTGCTGGCAAAAAGTCTCCTTCAAAGTTAAACCATGCTCCAGGTACAACTAGTTCGGAACAAATATCTAAGGATCATAAAAATGAGAAGCGACGAAACTCGTTTGGTTCAACAAAAGCTGGACAAGCTGATCAGGATGCTAGAGATAACAGTACTAGCAGTTCTCTCCCAAGTTACATGCAAGCAACAGAATCTGCAAGAGCCAAAGTTATCCCAAATAGCTCCCCAAGATCTAGTCCAGATGTCCACAATAAAGATGAATACATCAAAAAGAGACATTCTCTCCCTGATTCAAATGGTAGGCAAGGTTCACCTCGTATCCAGCGGTCTCTGTCTAATGCACAGCAGGGTGCAAAGGGAAATGGAACTCAATCTCCACAGGGTATTTTCTAAACCTTCAGATGCCTTGCATACAATCTATTACTATTGGTTACTGCAATGAGAACTAACTTGAGTTTCTGAGTGGAGTTATGACCCGGTACTCCAACTCATTCCTACCTAGTACGTCCGTTCCCCCTATGATAGAATCGAGATAGGATCAAGTATGATATCCAGAGTCTAGTCACCTGAAAACTATTAACACTGTGCTGATATAGATGAGTAAAAAACCTTAGTGTTTTAAGCACTAACAAATGGTATCAACTTCCTTTTTGAATCCGGCATGTATGTCAATTGCAGCACTGTTTATTCACACGTCGATCAGCTGAAATTTATTCTTCCCCTTGCACTCTGACCTTTGTTTCTTTTAACTACCTTACTATGTTATATTTGGACTACTTAACTACACTACTTTCATCGACACCAAAATTGTTGATTGTAAACCATGCATGTGTGTCCCCTAGAGATCCTCTTAACCTTGAGCTTTTTCGTGCAAATTTTGGCAATTTGCACAGGCATTAAGCTTCATAGGGATGAAAATTCACTGATAATTTATGATGACAATTGTGGGTCACCAAGATTCTTTAACTGCTGGGCTGAATTTTCTTTTCTTCTTCTTCCAATTCTGAGCTTTGTGGAATTCTCATATGTAATATTTTGTCGGTGTCTGATGTGTGTTTTTCAGAGAGGAAATGGCAGAGATGAGTAGAGTTCCTCTGTGACTCAACTAACAGATGGCATATGACGGGTGTGGCTTATTGGCTATTCCTTTGGATGCTGGTCATCTGCTCTTAGGAACTCCACAGCAAAGCTATGCCTTGGACCATTATTTATTTGTGAAGAGAAATGTAGAAAGAGTTATTTTTCTTGTAAATTTACTATTTTCTCATGCCTACTCAAACCCCCCCTTTTCTTTTTCAAGGATTTTGTTTGAGATGCTTGTTCTTCTTTTTCCTTTACATCACCTTTGTGTGTATCTTTATATTGTGTGCTTTTCTGGCTGATGTATTTCTGACTGCTAATGAGAAGTTTGGAAGAGTTGCTTTCAGCTGAAGGTGGTGTCAACCCCCCCTCCCCCACTATGGCATCTAAGTTCATTTGATATTATGTGAAAATTGCATTCAAATTTACCTAAGTCAGCTGGAGAACTATGCAAGAAGCAGGATAAACTGTGGGTTCAAAAGGTACATGTATATGATGGAAATGGTATATAAGTATGAGAAGCAATATCTAGAAAGGCATCTTGGCTGATACAGAAGGTTATCAAAGCTAACCAATATATTAAGGATGATGGCTCAACCTGATTGATATATCTCCTCCATTTCAATTTGTTTCTTCAGTTTTAGCTTTGACGCCAAATTTTAGAAAGTAGAGAATTTTTTTGAATCTTTTACCTACTTAAACTAAAGATATATAGAATGTATTAAAACATACTCTAATCTTGTAGTTTTAAACATGTCATGTGGTGAATATAAAAGTTAAAATTAAGGAGTTGTTGGAAAAGGAAAGAAACATTCTTTTTATTACGGAATAAAAATAAAAATAAAAACTAATTATGAAAGTCTTTTCTATAAAATAATATGTACCAAACAAAACACTTTTGAAATTAAAGATTTGCGTAAAATTATCTTTAAATGTTGCTAACACTGTCTTCGAATGTTGTGATCTTAAATATATTGATCATTACTAATATAGAAAGGTGCATAAACTTATAATGGAAGGAATAATAAAATTGTTTAATTACCAAAAAAAGTTTTTTATACTTGCATAATTACTTAAAAATTAAATGTGAAATAATTTTTATTGCCCACTTAAAAATAAAATCCAAATATATACTCAAAACTCAAAAGAGAGGGGAAGCAGAAATCAGTGTAGCCAAAAGAGGAGAAAGAGTGAAAGAAGATGTTGAAATTCTTGTCAAAGGTGAAAATCGAATTCAATGCCTTAGATCCACGCATAGCTTCATGTATGGAGTTTTTGGCTCAATGTAATGCTCCTAAAGCCAAAGAATCAAACCCAAGTTGCCAAGTTCAGGTCAAGCGCCGCACTGATGACCACCCACCTCAAATCTCTGTCACTTTCGTCAATGGAGTCGAGCAGACCTATGATGCTACTACTACACCGGCACAGAATATCCGCACCATGATTCTTGAAAAGGGTCAGTACCTTGAAACTGAACAGATGTTTCGTGAAGCTGGTGAGAAATGGCCTGTTATCATTCCTGATGAAGAGCTTAAACAACCATTTCTTGGAATAAAGGTGATAGCTTTTTCCCTTTTCCATTGATTGTATGTGAATTTTTGTTGTGATTTGTTTGAGGCATATCGTCGAACATGTTGAGTGTATAGCTTTTAGACCTGCTTATGTTTCTTCTTTTAGTTTGGTTTGTGTTCCCGGGTTGGGGCTGGGAATGGGGACGCAGTAGTGGAGTCGGGATTTTCAATAAGGTGATTCAAAATATATAAAAGTAAACACACAAAGAAACCAAATGAATCAAAAATAAATAATTTTGACCTTGTGTATGTAGTGTAATTTTCAAGTGCTTGCACCCCTAACTCTGCCCTCAAGAGGGGGAGAGAAGATTATGATCTTTCTATAATTTTCTGAAATTTGTAGCTCTCTGTATAGATATGCTTCTCCAAGGATGATATAGTTTGTTTGTGATCCTCTATAACTGGACTGTCTAAATTGGATGATGAAATGACAACTCTGTTGTTGTGCTAGAGGTGTTGCATTCATGATTATTGTTACTATATTGTAGCTCGTCCTGTACTTTTGAATCTGGGGCACCCTTATTTGCTATTTTGTATATCCCGTCCTGATTGAACTCTTATCTGATGATCTATATTTCAAAGTCTTGGAACTTTTGTTTGCTAATCTTTAACGAATCCATGTTTCTGGGTTTGTTAGCATCTGTACTGCCTGTTGTTATCAACTAAAACATGAAAACTAATAAGAATTCCTTCCAATTTGCATAAACTTGAGTAGAATAGTAAGATGCTCTCTTGTAATAGTTAGTGGCTATCAGTTTACCAAGTTATTTGCATATGACTATGTTTTAAGATCCCTCCCATAATAATCTGTGGACAAAGAATAACAAGTTGATAAGTATTTTTTTGGTGAATAGTTAATCAAGTTAACAAGCTAATATTCTCAAAATACTTTCATATCTCCTTGATATTAGAAGCTAAATGTTGCATTTACCAGCTCTTCTGTATGCCAATATGTGGCTTTGTGTGTGTGTTTCTTAAAAATGATACGCTAGACAATTCTTAGATTGCTGAAGGTATGTTTATCATGCGGAGAGTAGCCCACTATCATAAAGAAGGGATCTTTATATCATGAAAGGAGATGCATTTAAGGTTTTTGCCTTTCTAGTTGTCAATATGTATCATTTAGGTTTTCATAAGACATCAGTTTGATGGATCTAAAATTGCCTTAGTTATCCCAAAAAGATCAGTGGAATCTAGACGATGTCCAGAGTTGTGATTAAAGGGGCTGCGATAAAGCAGTTTTTGTCTCACTTATTACTTTCTACAGATAATGTAGTGGTTTTGAGGAGCTTTGTGGCTTGATATCAGACCCTTGGAAAGATTATGTAAGATTAATTGTATAAGAGACTTTGAGGAACTTTCTGTTTTTAACCGGACCATTGATAAGAGCAAGAATATATTTCTTGTAGTTGATAGTTGATACTGATTTGGTTGCCACTGAAGAGTCACTCGCGTTGGTATGCTTCAAGATCAGTTGCTAGTTATTAGTCTAGGAAGGTAATGTAGTCTAGGAGTACTTCTTTGTAATAAAATGAACTTCTTTATTATGTGCATAAAGTGATTGATTAGGGCTAAGTTACCTGAGGTGTTTCCTTCCCAAAAGGGAAAGTTACCGTGTAGAAGACAATAGTTGTGAAGGAAAAGGCAGTCGGAAGTGCTAGAGATCTGTGCTTTTAGATGTTGAACCTATGAAGCATGGACACCAAATTAAGCTCAGACAGCCTATCAATTGCTTTTAGGTCTTCAACATGCCCTACAAACTAGCCTAAAGTGTGTTTAATTTCCTATATTTCTCCTCTTGTTCCCTTCTCTTTTTCACTTCTTTTTCCCCCTGTTCTGCTTGTCCCAGAAAAACTGTTCTTCAATTTGAATATGAAAGAGATCTGGACATTTAGAATCATATGCATTTCTTTTTTCCCAGAGATATAAGTCATGAATCACTCTCTTATCCTTTTTCCTTTTCAGAAAAAAATTACCTTTCCAAGTAAATTATTTCTAGTGCATAGAATGTTCTCCCAAGAACTTTGAAATTATTCGTTGTTGATCACAACCTTGTTCTGCATTGGTGCTGCTTAGGTTTGAGAACTTGTTGAAACCGTTAGCTAGTTGAGAGATAGATCACTAGCTACTTGTACCAACAAGCGTGTTGTCTATGTAAAACTTAGTTATTCCTAATTATTCATTTGGTTAGTCTTCTAACTGTATTTCTCTACAAATTTTCAGCCAAAGAAAGCAGAAGAGAAGAAGCAATAATCAAAGCTACTCACACCTAGCTTCTCGTCGGGGCATTTTCTCAGCGTTAGATCAGCTATATGACATTCCAGAGAGATGAATCTTCAAATAGGGGCAAAGCTAGCTTTTTGTTGCATTTATGTCAACAAGAATATTAGATTTGTACTAGATCATGATTTTGCTATCCTTTGTATTGTGAGAATTTGAAATGCCTTCCCCATCCTCATTTCTCCTACCCTTTATCCTTGCAAAAGAATAAAATTCCCTTCCAAAAGGTTTGATCTCATTTTGGAATTGACTCTAATACTGTCTTTGAAGTAAACAGTGGTATATGCATTTTCTGGCAAAGTTATATTTGTTTCAAAGTAATTGATATTCTGGAAAAACAAGTTATTACTTTATGCAAACTGTTCCAATTAGAGCAGTATCAATTAAGCGAGGAGGAGATAAATTAATCTAGACATACTCTTATAATATAACTATCAAATGTCTTATCTAGGATTGTACATAAATCATAGATGGTGGATAATATTGACCAAACAGAGCATCTCAAATCTAGTATACATCTTACATAAAATGCAATATGTTTGTGTACTACATAAACTTGCTCACTTTTGACACTAGAGATCACAGAGAGTGCGTGAAATACAGACTGATGAAGCCAAACATACAAATCTTATTCAAAGTGAAGTAGCACATAAAACTCGAACATTTCCTTATATATACATTAAGATAAAAGTTCTGGATCGTGTGAAATCTCTTCTTGGGAAGAATCAGTTCATCGATCTTCTCGACGAACTCTGTTAGGGTCAGAAACCATATCCATCATCATTTTCTCGGGGGAATCTTCCCAATTTCCAAATGTTTTCAAGTCAACCTGCAGATAATATTAAGAAGAAAAAAATTACTTTATCATGCTGCTGATAACTTGATGATGAAACAATGAGTAATGTGAAGTCATATCACCTTTCGTCTTTGCTCAGTAAAGAGTTCTTCCCTCTTCTTGTACGATGATTGAATATCTCTAGCTCTTTTTCCTCCCAATCCCAATACCTCCACATCCATAATCGAAGCTTCAACTGGTAAGAACCCCTGAATATGGCATTGAGATGATTGAGAACTTCAGAAGAGAAACACCAAGATCTTCTAAAGAGCAATGGTCAGCATTTGAAGTATTACCATTTACACAAAAGACATTTTTCCTTGGTACTTATACAAGAAATAAAAGCTAGTAGCTAATGCTAATCAAGTCACAAGTATATTAAACAAATGTATGCAAACGAAAGAGTGGATATGTTGATTTGTGTTTTTACCGGATCCATGTGTTGCAGACTCTAAGCTAGTTTTGCAGATTTATCGCAGTTACAAATAAAATCAATTAAATGCCAAGAGCAACTTCTTTCTGGACAAAGAATGAAAGCTTTGTTTGACTAACAGAGGCATCAAGGGGAACAAACAATATGCAGGAAGCCTATACAACTATGTCTTTTATAGATAATCGAAGTATTTTCACACCTCTGCCATATATAGGCATCTAAATGACTCATCTACTATACCTGGTCAGGGTAAAGAGGACCATGATGGTAAGTTTTGTCACAAGCATGATGACGAACTATAACTTTAGCAAAATCTTCATCCACAAATATTCTTTCATTGCCAGAGGATCCTCCAAAAGCAAGTCCAACAGGCTTCGGATGAGCTTCATATTTAGCGGTTCCATGCAAGTGGCTGTAAACAAAGTTTTTCTCCTTTCCTGTCAAAGAACATATATTAGCCTTAGGCACATCATTCATGTAGAACTCTCCGAGCTGGTAAGACCAGATACACTACCTGAAGATGTGAATACATGAAAAACTGGACTGATGGAGTATAAACTACCAGACGTCCCATAGAAAGTGTCATGATTTTCTAATCCCTGATGAATGAGAGCACCAATAATCCATCTCCTTGCATCATTATTAGCCTCATGAGCAGAGATAAGAATTAGCAATGGAGCATTATATCCTTCAATATTTGACCAGAATCTATTCAGACCTTTTCCATGAAGGGAAGACCTGTAGGTTGGGAGAAAAATGAAAATCAATTCAGAAAGATAGAAAGTAATACAAGAAATTCACAGAGTTCGACTAATAGTCGACATAAGCCAGGTACTAACCGATAAAGTAGGTAATCATCTACTTCCTCTGCAGCACTTGGAAAGCATACTTTTGAAATTTCATCACTTAAAGTGCCCCTCAATGTAAGTGAGATAGCCCAAGCCCTTCCAGAATTAAAGAGATGGCCAACGCTCATTTCCTTTGCAGAAATATCATGCGAGAAAAGGTCCGCTTGGTCAAGTTTTTCCTGCTATTAGTTCAACTTCAGAATTAGTAATTGCAGAATTCCAATTTCTTGATCACAGTGCGGTAAGTGTTCATATATAATATGGCATCAAGGGCAACAAATAACAACTGTGAAACTTGCATAACTGCTTATCTTCGTCTTTTATCAAGAAGACAATAACACAATCTGCCAGAATATGAAGCACTTGAACTCCAATAAAAATCCGGTTATGGGTTATTGTAAGATGTCAAACTCAAACTAGAGTTCTACCTGGACAACAAGCTTTAAAGATAACCTTGAGAGATGAGAAAGGTGCTGTGTGTTGGTTCATAGCTCACTTGTTTTTCTTCCCTCCACTCTTCTACCATTGTCTTTTTATATCAAAGACATGGTCCCAAAGTGGAAGACATATTAGTCTTGAGAGATTAAAAAAAGGTGATAAATAGATGTTACAAAACACCCGATAGAATTAGGCATTTCAGGAGACGGGAAATATTGAGTTGACCTTAAGGTAGTGATGCAAGACAAAAATATATAACATATAAAGAGTAGTAGTAGTTGATGATATGAGCTTAAACGAAGAAATGAGAATTCATGTAGCTGACCCCAATTTGTTTGGGACTTAAGCGTAGTAGTAGTTGTTTTAAGTGAACTATTTAGTTCAGATGAGCACCACGAAAGTGCTATGATGTGCATAAAAATGTCTAGACATATGTACCCAAAAAAAGGAGTCAGTGAAATCCATGACAATTCTACATTACAGAGGTTCTCTTCGCATGCGAGAAAACTACATGAGGCACAACATGCACAGAAGTAATCTAATGAAAAAGAACAACTTACAAATTGAAAAACTACTCGCACTAGATGTATGTTTTTTTTCCTAGAAAAATATAGATAAAAGCAAATGCAGACCTCAAGACTATGGTTCACGTTCTTTCTTTTTGTTCTGCCACCCACCCAGCACCAAGTCCTGAACCTAGCAGTGAGAACAACCAAGAGATGCAAAAATTGAAAAAGGAGGACAAATGATTGACATTAAATAGCAAAGTAGTAAACATAGATGGAAGACTCCTCCAGTTAAATCATTGCAACCAGCAAACAAACTTATCATTTCTCCAATTAGATATGGAAGGCTTGAAAGCTCAGCAGAAATATTGTAACTGACTGAACTTAGAAATCTGTATAGTATCCTAGTTTGTTGTTAAGTATGTTTCGACTATCACATTATTGTATTGTTGTTTTTGGTAGACTTTGCACTGTTACCTTATTACTTGTTGTATTCTCTTCACTGTCTCCTTCTTTGTACCTGGATTTGTTGCACTTGAGCCGAGGGTTTTTCGAAAAAAGCCTCTCTACCTCCACGAGGTAGTAGTAAGGTCTGCGTACATTCTAACCTCCCTAGACCACACTTGTGGGATTTCACTGAGTATGTTGTTGTTGACTGAATTTAGAGATCTAACCATTACCTCAACAAAGGGAAGCATCAAGTACATGGCACCCTTTGATAGAAGAACTAATTACTCTTGTTATTTCAGAAGACTCGTATTGACTAGTAGCCATTGGGTAACAAAACCAATTGCAAATATTCAGTAACTCACTTTTAAGAAAGACTAGCTTATCAAGCATGTTAACGGGCAGAAACTCCATGGTGAAAACTGAAGACACTCATGGGTTAATTGTTCTTTCATTAAGGATATATACTACTCCCTCTGTTGTCTTAATTTATGTGAGACTCTTTCCTTTTTAGTCCGTCACAAAAAGATGACACCTTTCTATATTTGTTCAAATATAAAACTCTGTTACTGTACAGTTAGTTAACTACAGTAACAGTTAGTTAATTAGTTTAGTGTAGTTAATTGATGCTTACTAGACTTGTTAGTTACCTCGATTAATGTGTCAAGTAGAAAGTTAGTTGGTTAGTTTTCAGGGGCTATATAAGCCAGTGTAAATGATTCAATTGGATACATTTTTTTCTTCTCCAAGATCAATAATATTCTCTTCTCCCCTTTCTCTAAATTCTGTCCAGATACATCACTACAATGGTGAGTTCATGAACTCACATTTTATCATGGTATCAAAGCACAAGGTGCTGGGTCTATAGAACAGGATTACAGTGGAGTTTAGATCTCCTCTAGCTGGTTAATCTTGCGTTTGTTCTTCTAGGCGAGTTCAGATCTCTTCTAGTTAGCTGTTGATCTTGTGTTTGTTCTTCTAGGCGAGTTCAGATCTCTTCTAGTTAGCTGCTTCTGCATTTCTTTTAGTTTTGAAGCTTAATAATGGCTGTCTCAAGAATTGATCAAAGTGATCCTCTGTATATCGGTCAATCTGATTCATCAGGAGCTATGTTGATTCCTATCAAGTTGACTGGATCTGAAAACTATGGTGTTTGGAGCAGATCCATGAGGATTGCACTTTTAGGAAAGAGGAAATATGGTTTTGTAACTGGTGCCTGTACCAAGGAATTATACAAAGATGAGCTGCACGAACAGTGGGAGACATGTAATGCCATCGTCTTGTCATGGCTGATGAACACTGTCAGTGAGGAGCTCCTTAGTGGTATAGTCTATGCCACAACTGCTTTCTCAGTTTGGGCAGATCTCAAGGAGAGATTTGATAAAGTCAATCGCATGAGGATCTACCAGCTGCACAAAGAGATCACAACACTCACACAAGGTACAGATTCTGTGTCACATTACTTCACTAAGCTTAAGACTTTATGGAGTGAGTATGATG
>JAJOOS010006493.1:0-17455 GCA_029582725.1 Solanum chiquidenum
TGACCAAAGTCAACCCAAAGGCTAAATTTCCATAATTTCACAACTTTGGACCTCAAATCCTCAAAAAGACTCGGAATCAAAAGCCGACAACTCTCACGGATCAAATTTCACTTTTCGGGTCTGATGAAATTGCCAGAATCCCATTCTGATACTCGAAACTCCAAAAGACACAGAAAATCACTTTCTTAGAAACTTAGCATTTCAAACTCAAAACTTACCAAAAATCTCAACTTTTAACTCGGAGTTCAAAATCAACTTTTCAAAATCCATCAAAAATGACTTGGGGTCGACATCGAGACGGGAAAATGGTAATTTCCACAGAAAAACTAAAAATGACCGACTGGGTCATTACAATAATATGATAAGAAAATAATAATAATAATTAAAATTGAAGCCAACTGGTTATGAAACAAGTTGCGGCAATCATGAAATCAAACTACAAATCAATCATTTACCTTTAAATTTAAAATCTATTTATAACATGTCATGCCTTACAATGATTGGCAATTGTTTAGCCATCATTACCTCATAATAATTACTCCCTACTTAAACTACAACATATATATTGAATATTTAAATTGTTAGTAATTCAATTCTTTACCCCCACCAATATAATACAATATTGACTGATAATTTAGTATGCAGCAATTAAAGTTGTGAACGAAAGATTTTGGAGCTTTACCTTAATGTCGTTTTTTGTTCCTCGTCCACGTGAACATGGAGGAGCTCTCCCAGGTTTCTTTTCTCCCTTTTAAATATAATAATGATTATGAATCAAAAGTGCTAAATCTCACTAACTTATTCTAATGTATATGGGTCAAGGGTCATAGTGTATTAAATTAGTTTCAAACATGACCCATTATGTACTTACTAAATTAATTATTTAAAATTATTTGTCATTTAAATAAATTTAGTTAAACGAATAGTTCAAAATTTTCATTTAAAATTTACAGAAAAGCCTTTAGAAAGAGTTCTAGTGCTCAAAACGACCTAACGGGTCGTTACAACCAACATCCTCTATCTCCATATGATTGTGATAATAGATAGGAAGATACTTAAACATGAAACCTGATTGTGTCAAATTATCCAGATACTAGAATATCACACTTAATCTCCCATCAAATTTGCTGATCTATGTTGTCTCTAGCTTCCAACATGAATTTTCAAGTTTGGGAACCCTCTTTCCATTCAGCAATCTGAGGTCTATGTCTTTGCAATATTTATTTCACATAAAATTTGGCACATTAACTTATTAATTCTAAAATTTCATCAAAACTTACCGTTTTGAAAACATCAAAAAAAAGATCTTAACCTAATATCCCCTTCTTCTTTGGTAAGCACAAATCAGCCCAAGCCACCATGTTCTCTTTTCTCCCTTCTTAAAATTTCATAAAAATTTTACAAAAATTCTATGTAAATCATGTATCATATGTTTAGGAGGAGTGATGAAAGAAAAAAGATAGACAGGGGATGCCTTGTCGTACACTTTTAAGGAGATCAAAATTTTCCCTCAAAAGAAAGTAACTTTCCTTTCCATCTAAAATTTACTATAGACCTTTTCCAATAGTGCAAAAAAACAACATTTTCTTTTCCTAGCATGTCTAATAGGACACCCAAATTAAGTAAAAGGGAAAGTGTCTTTAATACGTCATGTGCAGTTCTCTATTTGTTGAACAATATCACCAGCAGTCTTATAATATATCAATGGCTATATCAATTGTAAAGTGCTTTGGCAATGATCAATTGTAAAGTGCTTTCCATCAACATAAACAAAAATGATGGTATCATCTGCATAGGCCAGTAGAAGTAAAACAACAAACTATATTTTAAAAAAAATTATAATAGTATTATTGTAGATTTATTCGATTTACTTGTTAGTGATAAGTCCCCAAGGAATGGAGGAGGAAAAAGTTGCAGGCCCCCGCAACGCAAGGCCGAGGCCCTGTGGTATTTAACTTGGTTTGAAAATCGACGAATTTGACTCCACATTGTTCACAAAATTTCAAGTCTTATCACCATAGATTTAATCCAAATATCAACCCCAAGAAAAACAATTTCAGAGAGGGCAAGGCAATAGATACTTCTTAGCAGCCACTTCCAGGTAAGATATCATTCTAGACCACAACGACAAACTTTACCTGCTTATAATTTGATATAAATGTAATATTTCCCTACACCTGCAGTGCATAACATTTCAACAAGCTACTAGCAAAAATAAGATATACCTTTGCGATCACAAATCACCCCAAGAACAGCATGATGTCTAACAAATCTTTTTTCATTTCCCCCCTTAACAGTTAGTTTCATTAGGACCGAACAATTAAGTCCGGAACTAAAATAAGTCAAGCAAGAACTAGAATGTAATAAACATAAGTTCAAGAACTCCAATAGTTTCTACTAGCTAGTATTTTGAGAGCGAACAAAAGAACACGGTATTAGCTACAGCCAAGGTATCCAGTCTAACAGTGATCCCAATTCATACTTCCACCCAACAATGCCTCTCCCAAAACCTCCGATATTTCCTCAACCCATGTAGTTTAACAACAAGCTGGCTTTACAAGTAATTCCTCCATAGGCCAAAATAAAATGGTGGCCACCCCCCCTGCAACATACAACAGAAGTGTTGAGACATGAAAAATGCATTTTCTATCTGCAATAACTTACGTAAGGAAATAAGAAACTTAAAAAACACCACAGAAACAAAATAATCGTTCAGCATGAATTCATCTCAAGATGGCAATGCGATAGGGGACATATCAGTTGTGATTTCGTTATACTGAAGGTGGATCTCCAAAATTCAGTGTCTACCATGTTATAAATGGGTATCCTAGGATTCAGTGTCTCCCTTACTTTCACTTCGATGCTACACCCCTATTTCAGAAAAGAGAAATTTTTATCTATATAATAGCTAGATTTTTTTCTGGAGCAGCATAATTGCCAGCTTTCTGACAAAGAATTAATACATTAGGGTTAATGGAAGGGCAAACGGCTTTGGTGCAACCCACTGTGCCTCGCTATTGGGTCAAAACATTTTACCAGAACCTATTGATCCTAACCTCAACTCATAAATTCATGTCGTGTTTGCCTTTTCATTCACCATGTTACAAACTGGCAATACCAGTTAATCCCCCACCCCTCCCCCAAATAATAATAATAATAATAATAATAATAATAATAATGACCATAACACTAGCCACAAGAGCAGGGAAAAAATCATAAAAGGACTACTTTGCGTGATTATCTAGTGCATTCACCATTTAGAGGGCTCACATTTGGCTTTCATAAATTTACCCCAAAAAAATACCTAGTGTAGTCCCACAAAGTAGAGTCTAGGGAGGGTACAGTGTACACAGGCCTTACCCCTACCTCAGAGGTAGAGAGGCTGTTTCCAATGGAACCTTGGCTCAAGGATGACACAAAAAATACATACAGAAAAAAAAAATTAGTACTAGATTTACACAAGATAACTGCTACAAAAGCATGCTTAATATGCACCAAATGACCACAGAAAGAAGATGGGACTTATCCCCAAGTTTGTTGGAATAGGAAAACCAACCTTTATCATCTCAACTTGCAGCAGGAAGATACACCCGTATGGTGTCTTTCATGGTAATTTTCCTCCTACAGGTAGGACATTTACCCTGAGCAGCTATGGAAGCCTTGATGCAAGCTTTGCAGAAGATGTGACCACATTTTGTTGACATCTCCTCAACTAAGGTTCCCATGCATACTGGACAGCTAAATGTGGGTTGAATTGGCTTTGGTGGTGTTGGGGGTTGAATTGGCTTTGGTGGTATTGCACTCTGTGCAAAGACTGTCTGGCATCAATGACAAGGAATAATAAAAACCATGCATAAAAAAATTTCAAGTAACAGACTTAAACAGGTCACATATGCACTGATAGATGAAAGTCCATGAAGATGACACCAATAATTAGGCTAGCAATGTCATATTGAAAAGAACTGATTCCAACAGAAGCAAGAACTTGGAAATTGGATCAAGACATTTCTAATGATGGATTCAGATTGAAATCAAGGAACAAGCTACTATAAATTAAACAACTTCAAAAACCCAACAAGTGTAGGCTAAGAAGCTAAGAAAGAACACAACTAGCCAACAAGGCCATAAAACCAGTACATTGACCTAGAGTTGAAGCTTCTACGCTACACCAAATGCTTTACTCTCCATTTCCAGGCAGCATATATAACGTATAATTCAATTATCTAGCAATGCCATATAATTATGGAAAAGATACATTGTGGCTAGAGTTTAAACTTCTAGACAACACCAAATGTCTTACTCTCTTTTTTCGGGCTACACGCACCTAAGATCATGAAAATGATAACATGTACGTAGAAAGTTAATGGCCAGAAAGAAAGGTAAATAATACATGTCAAAAGAAATAACTAAAAGACCAAACCAACCATCCTTTGTTGCAAAAGACATGTCACAGTTATGCTGTAAAAACTAGTGGCAAATAGATCTTTTTCAAATTTTCAACTTTATGAATATAACTGAAAAGAAATCACTTGAACAAGAACACTCATATTTTATTTTATTTTACTGCCAATAAGTGAGAAACAAATCACTTGAACAAGAACACTCATATTTTATCTTATTTTATTTCTAATAAGTGAGAAACAAGAACATTCATGTTGTAAAGAACATTCAACACAGCATAAAAAGACCTTCTCTAGTTACCTGTAAGCTGCTATTTGCTTCTAGGTTTATGTAAATGTCACCCATTACTGTTGACTGATTGGTTGAGATTCTTCTGCGCATGTTGCGACTGTTAAACGTCGGCAGATGATCCTCTGCAATATTTAAAAGTCAATCAGACCAATCTCAAGGAAGGCAAATGAAATAGCCAAAGTCAAAGTCTAGCTCTCCAAGGAGAAAGAAGTGCCCAACATGGTATTAATCCAACCACTCTGATGCTGATTCAGAGAATCGTATCACATGCCTTGAATTGTCCATATAATCTCATAGTACTTATATCACCTCCCATTTTCCTCCGTAGGCGAAAAGATCACAAAAAGTACAACAGAATATTATGTAAGTACTGGCAAATGTCCACTATGCTTCATCAATATTCATACTGATGTAAGCATTTAGGACATTCATTTTCCTACATGACATTTAATTTCAACAATGAACATCAAATTAATGCTCCATTCTATATGAACATATGAATATTTAATGAGGACAAATAGATCCTATGTTTAACCGGTATCCTAAAAATATAAGAGGTTTTACAGTACCTTACATATCTAATTGATTAAAAATTTATCCCTCGTTAAAGTAGCACCTAAAATAGAATTTTGTTAAACATAACAGAAGAGGGTAAATTCAGATACACTAGTACAGGGGACAAAGTGAGGTACTTCCGACCCGTTTCTTACTAGAAAGTTTTGATATCTAGAGCAAGATAAAGTTTAACAGCAGCAAAAGAGCACACACGATCTACAGCTGTACAGCTTTTAGGAGAAAGGTAAATTACCAGAATCCTCATCAACAAGAATAACCCGTCCACGAGTCCTCATGTTGCTGTTTTTTGCCTAGGTGGAAACCAAGATCTCTAATATAATTAGTCATAAGGTTGAAATACCAGTGCAATCACAAGATAACACACCACCAAAAAAATTTATTAAGGGAATCAATGGAGTTGGATAGAGGAACGTACTTCTGCAAGTGCCCTTGGGGAAGATATTATTATCACATCATCATCAAGTGCCTCAACATCAATTGGGGCAGGTGTCGAAGAAGCACCTCTTTGTGCAGGTGGCACATCCCCAGGAACAACACGATTTGAAGTTCCTTCGTGATCCCTATTATCAGATGGGGGTGGCACGTTTAGATCTACATCCAGTACCGTCTTCCTTCTTGAGTGATTCCTTGTATACCTAATCGGAAAAGCCCTTCTGTCTTGAGTGCTCATTCTATGATTGCCTGTGCTTCCCAAGAGCAGCTTCGGCCGTATGGATCCTAAGACGATGCCGAACATAATTATGCATCAGAATAGGAAGGACATAAATAAACTTGGAGCAACTAAAGGTGTAATTTTATCAAAATATGTCCTCACAAATCCTAATGCATAAGGAAAATTAGAAACAATCTTCAGGCATTTAAAGTTTCAAAATGCACTTTCACATAAGCTCTTGGTAAATTTGTAAAAAAACAGATGAATGTAACCAAGAAGTAACAATTAATGGAATTAGTATTTAAGCAAACAGCAACATATTCTTCTTGAAGTGTCATCCCATATATTTCTACATTGAAAAAGAAAACAAAGAGACAGTCAATTCACCCTGTGATTGTGATACTAGAAGCCTTCACAAGCCATATCAAGCACTTAAGTTGATAACTTGATACTGAGCACAACTGAATCAAATGACTTTGCTTTAAGACAGTAAAAAGTTCCAAAATCAGTCTTACATATTAGATTCCGACAAGACATACATCTGATTGGATATGGTCATGAAATCAACATTGGCACCACATACAATCTTCAATAATAACAGAACAGCAGAAAAAAAATACAATCTTCAACAATAGCAGAACAACAAAAGTTCAATGCCAAATTCTTTCAAATCGGATCCAATCAATAAGAAAAATCATAACTTGAAAGTAATGTTTTTCCCAAACCAGTGAAGGTTACACCATCAAGTACAGAATTCCAAAAAGCAACCTGCAAATTTGGTAAGATTATCCAAAAACATCGCATACAACTGTGGCAACTACAAATTCAGTACAAACTTATACTTCAGAGAGAATAGATTTCCAGTAGACGATCACAAAACAAGGGTAAAATTGAAAGTAAATGAACAAAGACAACAACTTTATCCAAATCAACAGTCAAAACAGCGATAACCAGATAGACTAAGCATAAAACAAAGAAAAAATCAACAAATTGAGAAACCAGATAGAATGGACAGAAAAATCATAACTTTAAAGTAATGTTTTTTCCCAAACCAGTGAAGGTTACACCATTAAGTACAGAATTCAAAAAGGCAACCCGCAAATTTGGTAAGATCATCCAAAAACATCATACAACTGTGGATACTACAAATCCAGTACAAACTTCTACTTAATGTTGAATAATTTTCCAGTAAACGATCACAACACAAGGGTAAAATTGAAAGCAAATGAACAAAAGACAACGACTTTATCCAAATCAACAGTCAAAACAGCGATAACTGGATGGATTAAGCATAAAACGGAGAAAAAAACACAAGAAAAAATCAACAAATTCAGAAATCACATAGGATGGATAGAAAGATCATAACTTGAAAGTAATGTTTTTTCCCAAACCAGTGAAATGTTACAACATTAAGTACAGAATTCTAAAAAAAAATCCGCACATTTGGTAAGATTATCCAAAAACATTGCGTACAACTGTGACAACTACAAATCCAGTACAAACTTCTACTAAAGATAGAACAGTTTTCCAGTAAACGATCACAACACAAGGGCAAAACTGAAAGTAAATGAACAAAAGACAACGACTTTATCCAAATCAACAGTCAAAACAGTGATAACCGATGGATTAGGCATAAATAGAAGAAAAAAACACAGGAAAAAAAACAACAAATTCAGAAAACAGATAGGATGCATAGAAAAATCATAACTTGAAAGTTATGTTTTTTCCCAAACCAGTGAAATGTTACAACATTAAGTACAGAATTCCAAAAAAAATCCGCACATTTGGTAAGACTATCCAACAACATCGCATACAACTGTGGCAACTACAAATACAGTACAAACTTCTACTTCAGATAGAACAGTTTACCAGTAAACGATCACAACGCAAGGGCAAAACTGAAAGTAAATGAACAAAAGACAACGATTTTATCCAAATCAACAGTCAAAACAGCGATAACCGAATGGATTATGCATGAAACGAAGAGAAAAAACACAAGAAAAAATCAACACATTCAGAAAATAGATAGGATGGATAGAAAAATCGAACCGAAATTCAGAAGAATCCTGATGATTTTGACCAGCAACGATTCACGAAGTAGACAGAGAGAATGGAGGAACCATGGGAGATGAAGGGTATCTAGGGTTTTCAGAAAATGAAGGATTTAATGGGAGAGAAAATTTGAAAGAAGAGAGGGGATTGTTGTAATATGGCGTGTTGTGTTCTTTCGGGGGCTGATGACACACACTCCGAAAAGGCGTGTGAGAAAACGAGAAGCAGGTGACACGAATTTCAATGTTTTTGGGCCTGGTGGCCTTATAGCCGTGTGAACATAAACCTCCTTCCTTTACTCCCTTTGCTTCCGTGACATAACATTCTTGCATTTTTTATTAGTTTCAACAAGTGAACGAAACTCTTGACATCATGATATAACTTGGGGAATTGTGTTACGAAAAGATGTTTGGATATCGTTTATCCGAAATTGATATACTTAAAGGTTGAAAGGGTCCTTCGAGACTTGTCTCGAGAAGTGAATGAAACTCTAGAATCATGAAATAACTTGGGGGATTATCTTACGAAAATATGTTTAGATATTGTTTGTACGAAAAGTGAATATAATGAAATAAAGCAACTCATGAGTAAAAGAGTCAAATTCCGGTACTTCTATAATGCGTGTAGGTGAGCCTGAGAGTCTTGACCATAAATTCGAGGGCAACTTCGTATGAAGATGCAAACAAGAACTAAGACAAAATAAACATATGTTTGGTGCACAAGAAAAGTATATATTGTTGTTGTATTGCTGAGAATCAGAAAGTTATTTCACTTACAAATGAGATAGAGAACGACTACTTATAGGTTATAACAAGTTAGCCTCCGCCAATGAGAAGGTTTCACTAGAGCACCAAAGTACTAAGGTCAATGTTTGTGTGTCATGTGTCAAAGTTGTTGGTGGCCGCAGCTAATATTCTTAAACTACTCAGGTCTGTGTGAGGTCGTCAATACAGCCAACCCCTCTAACATTCTTGGCCCCTTTTTGCGATATCTTCCACATCATCGTGGGCATGGTCTATGATTAGTCGGTAACATAAGGTGCATTGAGAAGGAATTGAAGGATAATGATGTGGTGGAGAATCATATTTTTAAATAAGGGAACATTATGACTAATTTTTTAACTAATAATGTTTTTAGTTTTACAATTACAACACATATTCAGTTCTTATCTGGGACTAATTTATCAACACAAGCGAAAAAATTGTTACAAATTGATAAACAAAGAATACCAAATCTTAGAACAAGAAAGTTCCAAAATGAAAAATACAACAATCAGTGAAGCTCAATTGAATTACAAGATGCGTGATAACAAGTTTTGAAACTACTAGAATCATAATTCAAAGAAATAGAAGACAAGATCACATGATTATAGTAACAATGCAAAGGGAATTCTTAGTTACTTGAAGATTACTGCTTAGTTAACTATGACCACACATGAAATTTGTTCTAAATTCCTGCAAATGTGGTTAATTAGATCAATATTTAGAGGTGTACCTGGTGAACGATTTGATGCAGTGGTATCATCTCCTTGGAGCTTAACCTACACAAATTGGGGATTTATCATATAAATCTTTCAATAATGATCGACTCAAGGGCTAGTTCACAGATTTGATTCTTACCTTTAATGGACATGACAAATGAATGTTATGAACTTAAGAAGTTTGCATCGGGTTGGATCCATGACGTCCTTGAGATTTATTGGACGTCCATGTTGATGCCGCCCAAGCTTACTACATTTTTTATTGTTTATGACAGGTGAAGACCACCAGAGAAAATCTTTTGATTTGCCGGAGAGGATGGCGATCTCCGGAGTCTTAGATGTTCCTTTTGTTGGAGAAGATCTTTCTAGACTCATCTTGTTTCCTTTTTTAAGCCTAGTTGTTTGTTCTTTTTAGCTTAGCTCATTTTGGGCTTGGGTCACTTTTGGACCCAAGTCATTTCATGTAGGACTTATTTTTTATTTTAATAAATGGGCAAGGCCCATATTTTGATTTTAAAAAACATGAAATTGATGCCTTCAATGCTATTTTGAACCAATTGTAATATTAGTTTGTTTGAGTTTTATGAATTGAAGTAAAAAGTGCACTCAATTAGCAAAATAAAAGGGAAAATAAGTCAAAAAAGTGAAAGTAAGAGGCAAAAGTGGAAAGGCCACATTGTTCAAGGAGTTTAGTGTGTTGCCAAACTGTCTGTGGATTGCCAAAGTTAACAAAAAGCTCAAGGTATGTGCATGAAGGTTTGGCGAAGTAAAAACCAAATATGGTGAGTCACAAAAGTAGTTTGGCGATGCAAATGTTTGTCATCGGAGTTAACAAAATTCAGAAGAAAAGTTGAGAGAGTAAGGCCAGTTTGGCGAGCTAAGGAGCATTTTGGCTAGTCCCTCTTAGCTCGCTAAAATCAAGCGATGATAATTTTATAATTAATTTGACCTCGATTTTCCTCATTTGTAAATAGAAAATTTTGATTTTCAAACCTCACTTATGCACTTTTGAAAATTTGAGAACCTTGTCAATCAAGTATCTAAGTTTTGGATGAGGACATAACTTAATTTCTACTTCTAGATTATTGATTGGAATATTGAGATTATGTCTGATTTAGCTGAAGGTAATGGTATATTCACTTTTCTTTAATCATGCATAGTTAAATCTTCATTTTTTAGAGGTGTTTGATGGATGAATCGTAGTACGTGTTTAGGTGTTGATTAATCATTTTTAAGAGTCATCATGCACAATAGTGTAAATACATAAGTCAAACCAACTCATAAGCAACCCTAAGTTATACTTGTGCAATGCATAGACAAGATCCCATAATCCTATCTAATACTAAGTACCATTTTTAGGCCACAATAATCATACATATCATAACTTGTCCTCATCCATAGCCAATACTCATAAATAAGGAAACATTCATGTTCATTATCTTGTAACAAGGAAAGCCACTCATAGCAACAATCCATATCATACATGCATAAATTCATATATCCTCAAAGCATAAGAAAACCACACCATAACCCTCTTCAAAAGCCTACTTGTGCAATGCATAAGTGAAGTCTCATACCCCCACTCACACCAAGTAGAACTCCTTGGGAAGTCATAAGTATAGTTCATGTTCTTGTCATATTCATATTCATATTCTTGTCATGTAGAGAAATATCCTTAACCGACAAAGACCATGTAAGCTATATGGAATCCGGTGTCATGTCCCACACCGAAAAGAGATGTCCTACTTGCCTAAGGTAGAACTAAATGTATTAGCTTTTAGGTGGATCCACTAGCTAAAGACATATGTGGGCACATAGTTATGGGATAGGGAGATTGCTTCTAGAAACCCCAAACCTATTGTATTGACGGGGAAGCTTCCTTATCATGAGGTTCCTTTAGATGACCCGGCCTTTGGAATTGACAGGAGGGCCTCTACCTCACATTTCATATCCACACTGTGCTCAGCATTACATTCCCAAAATTTACATATTTAGACTTGAATTGTATTTACATGTGTGAAGGAGTATCTTACCCTTCATTCAACACAACTCATAAAATAGCTCATGGATTCAATTAGGTGAGAATGGACTTTCAACCTTAGAACCATCAATACGTGAATAAACCTTACACATCATACTCATAGTGTGTTCATGAGAATAACCTTTCAATCAGCACAACAATACTTTCATAGTCATAGACATTACATGCATGGTCATGTGTAAGGGTATGGGGAGAATGATCTTTCAACAATACCACAATTACACCATAGTCAATGGCTCTTCACGTTCTAAGTGAATCATAAGATCATACACAATTCTCATAAACATGTACAAACCCTCGTAATTTTCCCTTCAAGGACCATGAATCACATTCAACCCAAACATCTAGAATTACTACATTAGATATGGAGAATATCATGATTCAATAAACTAAATCAATATAGACATAATCAATTGACATGCTTCTATAATCAATCAACCCACATTATGAAATTACAATTTAGTAATATGGGGAATTCATGGGTTCTTGGGGGGATTTCATCATAGATCAATAATAAATCATCAATTCAATCATAATCTTTCATAATTAAACCATTTAAAATGTTTTGAAAGAGAACCCATGACTTAGATTGGAACCCTAGCTTTTGGGGAAATTGAAAGCTTTGAAATCAAGTTTTGAAGGGACTCTATGGGTGGAAGCTACCCATAGATGAAAATCCACCATACCTTGATTCAGAATCTCTAAGAAATTTGAGGAAGAAGCCTTAAAATCACCAAACGCTAGCTCAAATTCTACTATTCTTCTTCTTTGAGTTTTAGAGAGAGAAATATTGTGAAGAAGATGAACTTTTGATTTGATTTGGGTGTTTGAGAAAAATGACTTGGTTTAGGGAATTTTGACTTAAAAACAACTTATAGAGTACCTGATGTTTGCATAATCAACGACACAATTTCCAATGCAAGTGTCTACGATCGTGCAACAGTATAATAACCCAACCAAGAGTTGGGGTCGAGTCCCAAGGGAGTGGTTTCGAGAATTAATAGAAAAATAAAATTTAGTTCTAACTAGTCGTAGCTAAAAGCATTAACGATTAAAAATATTTTGAATTAAAGGGGACACAAAAGTGTCAATTAACAATTTGGGGGTTTTGTCACAAGTAGTAGAAAAATAGTAAAAATAACAAAGAAATCCATGAATGAGAGAGGATTCTTGGGATGTGACCGGAATACGAGTTAATCTAAATTGTTGGGTACACGCTTTTGATAGAAAATTTATAGAGTAATAGTGACTAGGCTACGCTAGACGTGGGAATAAATTCTCGCTCAAGCAACTTACCCCGTTTCAAATGGGTTTCTCTCGGACACCCACTTGCCGCATGAAGACCAGCCTACGCCTTACCTCACTCACTCTCTCGAGCTGAGTGTTAGGACATGGGACTAGGGCTCACCCTCTCGGGCTGAACCTCATGTCGACCCACTCATCCACAACTACAAGACGAAGTCACCATTAAACTACATCAAATCTATCAGCAAGCAAGACCAACAACAATCTTAACCCATATTCGCTAAATCACACCCCAAGAATTGGGGGGTTTAGCCACACATCAAGAGACAGAAATTTATACTTAAATGAGCTTGCATTCAAGTGGGTATGAATCTTTAAGTCTTATTACAGGCCAAAAATAGAGAATCCAAGAGACCCAAGTCCAAACCCTTAGAGATGAAACCCTCTTCTTCTTCGAGTTTCCAAAACCCTCTCAAACTCAGAGCAAAGATAAAAAGTACTAAAAATTAGATTAATTGTTCTATACTGAAAATCTGATACTAAGCTATAACTCTCAACGAGTATTTATAGTTTTCAAAAATTTGTGCTGCAGCGGATCATTCAGCGACATTAGTCAAAATCGCCGATCAACTCGGTGATTCGCCCTTTGGTGTAGTTCGTCGCCGTCTTGCACCATCCTTCGGCATCATCGTGCTCTGAGTCATTGGGCGACATAGTACTGCTTTGCCGAACTCTTCGGCATTGTGCCGACTGCTCTCTTTTTCCGCCGACTTGATCCTTTCCTTCAGGGCTCAGTACACAGGAACAAAAGGCAAAGTGATACCCTTCGATGACTCGCCAAGTGGACTCGGCGATCCTCAGGCCTTCATTTTGTCGTTCTTTTCAGCCCCTTTTCGTTCCTTTTTGCGACGTAGTATCCATGCTTTCCTTCAAACTTCAAATACCTGAAACTTAAGTGTTTTCATCAGATATTGAGATAAAATAAGCATTTAAGGACACAATTTCTATTAAAATATAGCCCTATATGAGTCCAATTTGTGGACTCATCAACACCCCTAACTTAAACTTTTGCTTGTCCTCAAGCAAACTCTAGTTCAGCTGTTCAAAAAAGGTGTCTCAAACAGTGCTACACAAGACTCAATCATGAATGCACACAACAAAGTTCAGACTACTTATGCAAAGATCAATTGTGTACTCAAATATTCAAGTTGTGACACACCATTACCAAAGATTCTTATGCTCGCAATACTTATTACTAATGCAAGTTCAAGCTCAACAAAAGTATCTAAATGCCCTCACACAAAGAATGATTCCATATTCACACACAGAAGTTAATCAATTTAAGATCAGGAATCAGATCCAACGCTCACACTCAAAAAGAAGAACACAATGCATGTTTTCATCCATAGGTTTGTCCTTATTTTCAAATCGACTTTCGGTTCGGCTCACTCAAGATCAAAAAGGTCTTTTCAAGGCTTGTAATGGGGCTGAGTGCAAATGTATGGTCATTTAGGCTCAGTGACTTCTTCATCCTTGTGAGATATGGTGTTCTCAAAACCTCCTTTTCCTTTTCCTTTTCCTTTTCCTTTTCCTTATCACTTTTTCTTCTAGTGTTTCTAAGTCATCCTTTTATTTACTCTCCATGTATTGCTTGGAAACCCAATTTCTTTTGTACTTTTATTCCACAACTCTTTTTTTTTTTGTTTATATGGAGGGTTTCCATTGTTTCGCAACACCATGGGTCAAGGGAGACTTTTCTTGCACTTCTTGACTTCTCCTTTTCCTTTTCACCACACCCCCAACTTAGGCTTTTGGCCTAAGTTGTCTATTCACTAAACCACAAATCAGGAGGATTATAGGAAATGGATCAAGTAAGGTCTAGGGTTCATCAAGTTTCTTCCAAAGAAAGGTAAGTCTCAAAGGGTGTTCAAGAGAGTTTCACACACTCACGGGTAGGACACAACAGAGGTATATGTCAAATTGGCTCACACTCTTCAAAAGTTGCCTAAGATCATCTCTAGAGCACACCTTACTAAATCAATCAGACTAACATGGCAAATTCTAGGTTTATTCATGCATGGTTCAAAGTAAGCTTATCACACAAGGCATCGACACTTAAGTCAAACAACACTACACACTCTCGCTAATGTTCAACGGTTATTACAAGAGACTCGATTTGATAAATGGCTAATCACAATGAGATGCAAAGAGTTCACATATTGTCTATGCAACTTCATTTGCCTCGTCGTAGCTGCGCATTCATGTTCGTTTGATTGAGAGCACTATTCAAGTCATTAGTATTGATCGGAATCGAGACTTAAATTTTACAAAAGAACAACCACTTCAACACACGAGAGGTGGCAAAAAATTTCGGAAAATTTTAAAATTTTCCGGAAGGGTCAAAATAATATTTGTAATTTAAAACAAAAGGGAGCCATGAGCTCAAACATCCACAAAAAGCTGTGTAAAAACAATTTCAAACAGAGCAGCCTAAATATATACAAAATGCGAACATTGATAGCACACAAAAGTGGGTCTCACCCCTCCACAAATAAAAACATTTGTCTTCAAATGTGGTTAAAAGTACTCAAAAATAAAAATAAGTAAGACAAATAGGGAGGTAAATAAGTGATCCTGCCTATGCGGTTTCTCCATCTGTCAGGGCGGCATGGTTCTTCTCCGACTTTGGATGTAGACTTTCCACAATTTTAGCATTAAAGAGAAGGCGAGGTGGGGACGTTAAGCGAGTCGTTGAGTGATCCAGCAAACTCTCCATAGCATCGCTAAACAACCCAATACGCCTATTTTTAAGCCACTTTCTCGAATGCTTCACAGCCACCCTATTTCAACTTTACTCAAGTGCTGTCCAATTCCTACGTACTCGGCGATATCAGTACGAATCTTTGAATCATTTGGCATGTCGTCGAGCAATCACTTGTTTCGCCGAGTTTTACAGAACTTTCCAGTAAACTTGGGAGTTCAAACGGCGGTCGTCATCGAGATCGCCAAGAGAGTCGGCGATGTACCAATAATTTCACAAGCTCGCCGAGTTTTACAGACTTCAATTTTGGAGATGATTGGAGCCAAACGACGGACAAGGTCGAGTTCGCCGACCTCTTCAGCGACTCGCCAATTGGATCTGTTGCTTGCTACCCTGCACTTTTCGAGCATTTTTCACCTTTCAACCTATACCACAACACATCATTATTTTACCAATATGCATATATAAAATATTATGGGGTTTTGGGTTGCCTCCCAAACAGCGCCTTAGTTAACGTCGCGGCACGACGCAAGTCATCAACTATTCTTTATTTTTGGAGTCGCCCATGTTGTAATTAGGCGAGTCCTCGAGAATGGTGGGTAATGACCTGATATCAAATGGACAATATGAGCATCCTGCAGCTGAATAGTCATGGAGTGAGAGGTTGACGCTTCGTTTAGCATTTCAATGTTCTCCTTCATCTCATTCAACATCTTCTCATGTGCCTCATTTTTTTGTGGAATGAGTGACAAAGCTCCATCATCATGCACACCTTTCTACTTCTTCCCATGTTTACACTCTCGAAGAGAGGGGTGCTTTTATTTTCCCATGGCTTGTATTTCCAATTCCATGACTCGGGTGGATAAAACATCCAACTGGATGACTAGTGCGTCCCACTCCTGCTTCTTTTTGGCTTTTTTGTTGGCTTCTATCATGCCATCAAAGAGTTTTGCTACAACTTCATAGGGATGGTGTAGCATACCTCCCTCGCAAAGTTTATCGGCTATACCTCTATTCTCGGGTCCAAGACCCCTATAGAAGCACTCTAATAGCCCCTTGTCCGTTATCCCGTGAGATGGGCATGGTTGCAGCACCGCTTAAAACTTCAGCCACATTTCCTGAATTGTCTCATCCCCTATCTGTTTAAATATCATGAGGTTATCCCTCAAGGTTCAATAGTTTCAGAAAGTGGTGATCAGTGTGATATCCATAATGATTTTCCATCCTTAGTTCCCTACTCTGATATTCAAACTAGCTAGCAAAACAAAACAACAATTTAGATTAGTAAAACTAAAACTAGGAAGGATCGAAAATTCTACTTAACTAAGAATTCCCAAATAACACCACTCCCCGGCAGTGTTGCCATTTTCATGTTTGTGTAATCAAGGACACAACTTCCAATGCAAGTGTCTACGATCGTGCAATAGTATAATAACCCAACCAAGGGTTGGGGTCGAGCCCTAAGGAAGTGGTTTCGAGAATTAATAGAAAAATAAAACTTAGTTCTAACTAGTCGTAGCTAAAAAACATAACGATTAAAAATATTTTAAATCAAAAGGGGACACAAAAGTGTCAATTAACAATTTGGGATTTTTGTCACAAGTAGTAGAAAAATAGTAAAAATAACAAAGAAATCTATGAATGAGAGAGGATTCTTGGGATGTGACAGAAATACGGGTTAATCTAAATTGTTGGGTACACGCTTTCGATAGAGAATTTATAGAGTAATAGTGACTAGGCTAAGCTATACATGGAATAAATTCTCTCTCGAGCAACTTACCCCGTTTCAAATGGGTTCCTCTCGGACACCCATTTGCCGCATGAAGACCAGCATACGCCTTACCCCACTCACTCTCTTGAGCTGAGTGTTAGGATATGGGACTAGGGCTCACCCTCTCGGGCTGAACCTCATGTCGACCCACTCCTTAGGCCATCAATCTAGTAGTCTTGGTTTCG
>JAJOOS010006496.1:0-13176 GCA_029582725.1 Solanum chiquidenum
AAACACACGTTGGTGATGTCATTGCTAGCTCTATAAGTAAAATTGGTTACTTACTAATGATGTTGTCGGCGGTGGCTTGATTATTGATTTTTTTTTTTACTGCTAGTATGATTGTTGATTGGCTATGCCATTCATACTTTAAACACACGTTGGTGATGTCATTGCTAGCTCTATAAGTAAAATTGGTTACTTACTAATGATGTTGTCGGCGGTGGCTTGATTATTGATTTTTTTTTTTACTGCTAGTATGATTGTTGATTGGCTATGCCATTCATACTTTAAACACACGTTGGTGATGTCATTGCTAGCTCTATAAGTAAAATTGGTTACTTACTAATGATGTTGTCGGCGGTGGCTTGATTATTGATTTTTTTTTTTACTGCTAGTATGATTGTTGATTGGCTATGCCATTCATACTTTAAACACACGTTGGTGATGTCATTGCTAGCTCTATAAGTAAAATTGGTTACTTACTAATGATGTTGTCGGCGGTGGCTTGATTATTGATTTTTTTTTTTACTGCTAGTATGATTGTTGATTGGCTATGCCATTCATACTTTAAACACACGTTGGTGATGTCATTGCTAGCTCTATAAGTAAAATTGGTTACTTACTAATGATGTTGTTGGCGGTGGCTTGATTATTGATTTTTTTTTTTAACCCTCCCTAGGAGCTCCCACCCTTTTTGCTCCATTGGTGACTCGAACTCGCAATCTTCGGATTGGAAGTGAGGGGTGCTTACCATCCGAGCAACTCCCTCTCGTCGGCTTGATTATTGAATCATTATTGTGATGTGCGATTTTATTTTGGGGTAAAATAGAAGAGATAAAAACTTGTAGCTAAATTAACTGTAAATAAAAAGATGGGACTTTGAATTAATGTGGCTGCCACAATATTTTGGTGGTTTCTGTGAATTGGGGAAAGAATATTTGATGGAAAATTGTTACAATAATCATGAGGTAATCATATAACAACGATTAGGTGGTGAGGGGAAAAATTGGGAATTGTCAGAATTGACACTTTCTCTTACGCGGTCAATTACTAATTCTCAGGCTTAGCGTAAATTTGATGTTTAAGATTATCTTCATTAACACACTATGATTCATGTTTTGATATAATGAGACTTAATTCTAGGCTTAAAATTTGGAGAAAATTGAAAGAGTTGACATGTCAATTGACATCAAGATTTAAGAACTTGATTATAAATTTGGGGTGAGTTTTTGGGTCTAAACTAGACATATAGTAATATGAGTGGTTTCGAAATCTTATTGTAATTACTTATTGGAATAGATTGCATTGATTTGGAAACCCAATGAAAGGGAAGACTCAAGTCCCGAAGTGACTGTTCAACTATTTGAGGCAAATGAATTTCTAAACTCTTGTAAGTGTATGGAATTCGTGTATTTCCTTGTAATATGTATTTGGGGGTAATGAGCCTTGGTGATGGGTTTACTTGTCCACATTGATTAATTCTAATGATGAAAAGGGCTAATAAAAGGCAATGTGATTAATTGTTTGTGTGTGATGTGTTGAGAATGGTTTGAAAGGCTTGTTGAATCATTGTTGATGTTGTATCATGATTGTATTGTTGTGAATTGCGCAATGTTATGAAAATAGTCATCTCCTCATTATTTGTGTGAACATGTCATTTGCATTGTTCTGAGATATGATTGTGACAAGTGTTATGTAAATTGAGAAAGAATAAGAAATTAAAGAGGATGTACCATTTTGATGGACGTATCGTGTGCCGCGATGGATACTATATTTTGAGGGACGTATTGCGCGCCGCGATGGTTACTATTATCGAGGGTCGTATCGCACGCCGCGATAGATGCATGGACAGATATGTCCCCTATGGGTCTCAGACTAAGAGACAACGGGTGTGTAGTGTTAGGTCAGACATGAATCACTATACTTGACATTGCATTTCATCGCATTGCACATTTTTATCATTGATGAACTTGATCTTGTGTGTTGCTGATATTGTGAGTGCCTTTTTGTGGACGTTGTGATTGATGAATATTGAGTTTGTTGTTGAGGATATGTAATTTGTTAAAGTGATTGTTGTTGAGCTGGGTGCTATGTAAACTGTGAACTGTTAGGTTGGACTTGTTTTATGCAGGTTGTAGTTGTGGAGGTTCGGTTGGTGTGTAAGGAGTACCCGTATTCTATCCCCTTAGTTTGTGTTTAGAAGTTTACTTGCTGAGTACCGCGTGGTTTGATACTTATCCCTTGCTTGTACATTTTTGTAGGTTACTAGCCCGGAACTTTGTGATATTTTCTCTTCTCCTTGTCTGAGGCTTCTTATGGAGGTTTGTGAGGTAGATGCTTGTCATTTCAACGGACCTTCTTACTCCTATTTATGATCTTGTTCTATTCTAGAAACAATGTCATTTGAGACTTGTGTTTTTCTTTTGAATCAATTGTAATACTTTAGAGACTTGTACACGTGGCAACCAAATTTTGGGGGTATTTTTTAGTTTATTATAAAATTTCCACATTTTATTATAATGGTTGAGTTTTAGGTTGACTTGTCTTGGTGGGATAAGACGAGTGCCATCACGTCCATTTTTGGATCATGACAGTATGCGTGCATTTTACTTGGGGATAATGAAGAACTTTTTATATTGTTTTCCATGATGGTCGTTTATGTTGTAAAGGATTGTAATTCTCTGGCTAGCTCTATTTTTGGTCCATTCAGTATTATTGACTTTTTCCTTTTCAGATTTGGATCGTAATAATAGTGTGTGAATCTTAAATTTTAGAATGCATAGTTGAATTTTACTGATTTTTGTTTCTTCCCTTAAATCATGAATTGTTCTCTTTCATAGTTATTTTAGTAAATATTAATAGACTCCTTGTCTAATTACCTTCCTTATACTGATTTAAGTGATTTGAGCAAATGATGTTAGTGATTATATATGACAAACATATATTTATTTGGTTTGTTTATACTATCTAACAGAAAATCAAGAATAATTACTCTACCTCACTGATTGAATGTGATGCCTTAATATCTGCCTGCCCTCTATGTTGACCTGTTAATAATTCTCATACTTGATTAATTTAATAATTGTGATTGATTACTTTAATTTTAATAATCTCTGAACCGATTTTCTACTTATTCAATATTCTTTTTGCTGTTAAGCCTTGATTTTGTCTTGTCAGTGGGTTATTACCATTTATTTACAAATTCCATTAGCAATTCTTGTCGGTTTTATTTATCCGATTATGGTAAACTAGTATAATATGTGAATATTGATACTCGAATTGAGCTGTAATTATCTTCTTTCTTAAATAATTATTTCGCTTGCTTGGTTATATTATAATATTAATTTATGGGTTATTTTATATTTGACCGACTTTACAGTTTAAGGAATGTGCTACAACAACTGGACATCATAGACAAAAATAGGCAACAAAAAGCAATGTAGGCAAAATATTATAAGAGTGTGGCTGAAGCGGCAACACATTCATGGCAATCTGTACATTTTCCAAAGTTTAATTATTGCAATAGAAGACAATGCAACATGATTTTTACCTTCCACAACAACATTCAGTTCTGTTAAACTCAATTGCCAAAAGAAAGCTAATCTTCATTAGTTTGTGAAAACGGGGGTCGGTAAATTTGTATTGTACACTAGTTTGTGTAAAGAAGCAGTTTTTATTTTATTGCTTTAGTTTTATTAATGTTTAGCATATGAGTATGTAATCTTTGTCGTTTTTAATACTATGTGACTTGGTGTATAAAATTTTAAATTATTATTGACTTGATTCTGTTAGTATTAGTGACAAAATATTTTATCCTTAAAAACTTCAATATTAGAGACGATTACATCATACTTTTTTCGTCATAAAAGTATAACATTTAGTGACGAGAATAATTTTTGTCCCAAAATACCTACTTATTACCTACAATTGTAGTTTATGACAATAGTGATTGTCGCTAATTATGATATTTTGTACTGACAATTTTGTTTCATCGTTAAAAAAATGTTTTAGTGACGATGTTTATTGTTTTCAATAACAAAAATATTAAAAAACTAATTTGTCACTAATTTATATGTTTATGGACAAAAAAGAATTGGTAGGTAAATGCTACTTTTTAATGATGAAATAATATTTATTTAGCTACGAAATACGTATTACATTAGAGACAAATGGCATTGTCATCAATTAACCTCAATACTTAGTGACACACCAATTTCGTCCGCCTTAATAACCTATTTAGTGACAAAAACATACTATTACCGATAAATTTTTGTAATTTCTATGACGAACAAATTTGTCATAAATACTATGCATTTGGGGATGAAAATAATTTTTGTAGTTAATAGAACTCTATTTAGTGACGAATCACTAAGTCGTCTCTATATACATTTAGTGACCCAAGATTTAGGCACCAATACTCAAATTAATTTTAGTCTCAAAATAAATTTGTCACGAAATACGAACGTCCAGCGAAAAAAATATCATCGCACCAAACTCGAATTTGTTGTAGTGAGTCCCTCAATAATAGAATTTGTCGCGGCGTGCGACACGTCCCTCGAAATATAGTATCCATCGCACGTCCCTCGAAATGGTATATCCTCTTTAATTTCTTATTCTTTCTCAATTCACATAACACTTGTCACAACCATGTCTCAGAACAATGCAAATGACATGTTCACACAAATAATGAGGAGATGACCATTTTCATAACATTTGCACAATTTACAACAACACAATCGTGATACAACATCAATAATGAATCAATAAGCCTTTTAAAGCATTCTCAACACATCACACACCAACAATTAATCACATTGTTTTTTATTACCACTTTTCATCATTAGAATAATTCAATATGGACAAGTCAGCCCATCACCAAGTCCTATTATTCCCCAACACATACCACAAGGAAATACATGATTCTATATACTTAACAAGGGTTTAGAAATCCATTTGTCTCAATCAATCAAGAATTCACTCCGGGACTTGAGTCTTCCCCTTTCGTAAAGCTTCAAAGTGCTTCAAATCTATCAAATATATAATCATCATAAGAATATGAATCTATTGACACCCATATTACTATATTTAGTTTTGGCTCGAAAATTGGATAAAAAATTCATTCCGAACCACCAATTTGAATCTAAAATTTTCTTTCAGATTATGTTTACCCATGATAAAACAAACTTGCATGCAAATTTTCAGCTAAAATGGATCGTTATTCAACCCCCAAATCAAGGTTTTGTTTTAAAAATCCTAAACCAATATTTTCTTAAATCAATATAAATTATACACATTTCTACCATAAAAATCCGTTCATAACTACATAAAAATTTAATAATAAAAACGAAAAGCATTATCTTAATGCTTTGAATTGAAAATCTCAATTTTTCTCCTCCCTTTCCCCCTCTTTTTCTCCCTTTCTCTTCTTTTCTTCTACTGCGAAAATTTCCTCTGTTCCATTCGTTCTTTTCAGTTTTGTTTTTCGTCAGCTGCGCTGACTTTCGACTATAGGGCTTTTGCCTTTTTATAAAATTATTATTTATTCTTCTTTTCTATTTTTTTTCCTTTTCCATTATTATTAGCAACAAAATAATCCTTTATTAAATCAAGAAATCATGTCACTCATTCTTATAAGTCATAAATTATTTATAAAAGCTACTAAAAAGGTTAATAAAAAAATAATGGTTAAAATTCATAAAACGACTAAGAGGATCGTTACAAAACTAGTCCTTCAATTTATATTTGACTTTAGACCACTAATTAGCTTGAGCCGCCACTGATAAACAACTTTGTAAACTGATCCTGTATGCCCCTTCATTGTTAACTTTAAGTTTCGTAGGATCCAATTCCCATTCTTGTTTCTTCGTCACTTTCAACTTCTTCGATTCGTCACAACCCTTATTATTATTTTGTTTGCTAAATAGTCTATCTAAATGCCTCTCAAGTTGCTCATCCATTCTTTATAAATCTATCTCTGATATAATTTTTGATTTCAACATTATAAAAAATCAAAGAAAAAAACGCTATTTTAATTATTATTTTAAGAAAGTAGAAGAAAGCGTTATTTGGGGAGTTACGTCCCTTCTAAAAGTTATTTGGGCTAGACTTTCGGGGTCTTCTATATTTTATAGGTATTGAAATCAAATTTAAAGTGGATTGGGAAAAAGTAAACTTGTGGAAATATAATTTATAATTAAAATATTTGGGGTACACAATAATATTCTAGCGTATCTAGCTAATATTTAATTTGCGTGTTACATTAATGATTAAGGAGGCTATAGATGTAATTTACGCGAAAGAATTGGTAATTTGGTTTAGATAATTTACGAACAAATACATTACTATCATGTCAAAGTAAGGTTCATATACCGCATCAAAGTCCAAGCCTTGTGTTGCACGAATCATAGGTCAAAATATTTTCGTTCATTTACTCTCAGGTCTTTTGTCATGTGGGTCTATCCAGGGATTATACATATACATTTAAAAGTTTATTTTATTCAACCTAATTATATATATATATATATATATATATATAATAGAAACTTTAGAAAAATTGCAAAACCAACATAAAAAATTATTAGAAAATATAGAAATTAATTTTGATTTCCTAAAAACACAACAATTAGATATAAATACAAAATTACAAGGTATTATAGCAAATAATAATAACATAAATAACAATAGTACAATAGAAGAAATAAATAAATGACTAGAACATCTCCACAAAGAATCTAAAGAAATAAAAGAAAAGTTAAACCAACTAAAATACTTAACCCTTTCATGAACGATCCTTTTTACCAAGAAGTTTTAAAAAGGGAAGCACAATTTCAAGTCAATCTCGAAGGTTTATTAGAATACACACCACAAGGAAAAACAGACCTAATAGGAGTGAAGCAGAATAATATAATAATTTTTGCGCGGTTAGAATTAAATAGAAAACTAGAAGATAAGAACGCAATAATTAATAAAAAATTAGATATTTTATTAAAAGATAAAATCCCCGAAGAAAAAATAAAACAAGATAAAAATATACAAGATCTGATAGAACAACTAAAGAAAACAGAAATAACTTCCCAAAAGGATAGAGCCAAAGTGACGAAAAAGGACAAGGCATTGACCTTTTTTCAAACAGGAGTAGACCCCCACAAGAAAGACAAAGGGCCAGTTTCTCTCAAGATAGATTAGGAAATAATATGTCAGCCAGGATAATGGACTCGTCCAGACCTAGTAGCAGTCAACAACTAGATGAAATAATAGATGTAGACAAAGATATAAAAAAATTTCAGCAAAATAGATTAAAACTTCTTGTAACATCTCGCAATTTGAAATAACTAGGGACAAGCTAATAATTGGAAATAGTCATTTTTGGAAAGAATGAAAATCTGAAAATTTTGTTAAGTTAGGAAAGAGTGAGTTTTTGGTCAACTTCAAATGGCCATAACTTCTAGCTCAGGATGAGTTAAAAGCACTTCTAAATATGGTAGGAAAGCTCTTGGAATGATCTTTCCAACGCCTCCAAGTTTGCGCGATTCCGAGTTAGTATGAGTGAGTTATTCCCTTTAGAAGTTGGGCTGTTCAAATAAGGAAATGTCCAATCCGAATTTTAAAGGGGTATTTTAGTCTTTTCCTTGCCCTATTATTTTAATCCATTTTTAGGAGTTTAATATGGGTCAAAATAAAATTTTAGTCAGTTTTAGAAAATTGGAATTTACGCTAGGGCTTGGAGAAAGGAGAAAAGAGGAGAAAGAAGAAGAAAGGGCAAGATTCGTCAAGATCGATCAATCTAGTTGTGGTTTTCGCCAAGGATTTAATTCTACCAGGTATGTGAGGCTATCATAACGTTGGGTTTGTTCACCAACGTGCCAAACATATTTATTTCAGCATGGATTCGTGCTAAAATAGTTAGTAAAGTTGATGTTCTTGTATCTATTCTTGATTTTGATGTTGTTCTTGAATTTGGCTGATATTGAGAAGTTTCTGAGATCGTTACGTCGAATTATAGAGTCGTTTTGAGTTAGGTTCTTAGGTATATTTGCTGGGGTATCTGTATCTAAAAAGAATTTGAGAAAAAGAACCGAGTTTGGGCGAATTGGGGTTGGGAACCGAGTTTAAAAGCTTCTCTGCGCCGCGGACCCACCCTCAAATATTGAGTTTTGGTCTTTTATCATGTTTAGCTATCTAAAATCATTCCTAAACATCATGAGATCTTTCCAATCAAAAATCACAATCCTTGAATCCATAATTCAATTCAAGGACCAGTTAGGAGTCAAGTCAAGAGCAGTTAAGATCAAAGTCAAGAAGTCAAGATAAGTTCTTTAAGTTTTAATCAAAAGTCTTTCACATATGTTTTAACTTTGTTTTAAGACTTAAGTTTCAAGTTAAGCAAAGAGTAAAGATTTGAAGTCATTTCTTCAAAGAAGTATACGGGAACTACGTATTCCCAAGAAGTTTGAAAATGTTTTCACATTTTGAGTAAGAAAAGGGAACATCGATTCCAAGAGAGTTTTTAAGCTAAGTTTTGAGTAATTATCTCAAACCAAAGAAAGAGTTTTGTTTTTACAAACACACGAGCTAAGTATATTTTGGGAGTAGTATTGAGCACCGATATGGGGATGCGAGTTCATATTAACTCAAGTCTCCATAAACTATGTAGCCATCATGGGTAGAAAAGGGTCATACTTTTTAGATGAATCCTTTTCGCATAAGCTAGTGGATCCACTAAGTTAAGATAAATCCTATACTGATGGCAAGGTATAGGATAGTCCTTGGAAGCGTGAGGTAAAGTGTTGTATCACCACATAGGCTCATAGTGGTGGTTGTCGGTTAGAGAAACTCCTACCTAAACTATATCACTTTGTATATGAGTATAGTCAAGTTTGTTATTGCATTTTGTTTAATGAACTAAGTTGCTTTTACTGTTTTATAAAGCTTTTCATTTATTGAATGTGTTTCATTGCTTTATTCTGAGTTAAGTTTATTCATGAGTTGAGAAGAGCCAAGGTAAGTGTTTCTTTCAGATCCTTTTCAAACTTAAGTTATGTTTAGCGTTCCAACTCGCATACTCGTACATTCAATGTACTGATACCAATTGGCCTGCATCGTATTATGATACAGACGCACGTAACCAGGATCAACACCTAGCGCCTCGTTGATCTAGTTGAGCACTCAGAGTCTGTTGGTGAGGCTCCTTGCATTCTGGAGGACTCTTTTTATTTGTTTTCAGTATTAGATAGTTCATTAGGATGTCATGGACCTGTCCCGACATCCATCTCAGTTGTTTTAGTGGCTTCATAGACAATTAGTAGTTCAGTTGTGTTTACATTATCATTCATATGTTAAAGACTTGAGTTGCCATTTTGGCCAAGTTGAATGTTGACTTTTAAACATTCTACGTTATTTTACTAAGCTATTTGAGTAAGTTCATTTGATCATTATAATAATGCTTAGAGTCTCCCGCTGAGTCAATAAGCCAGGCCAAGGGTTCGCTTGAGGCCAACAATGGTCTTCGAGTGCCAGTCCCACCCAGGGTGTAGGCTCGGGGTGTGACAAACTTGGTATCAGAGCACAGAGTTCAAGAGTCATAGGAAGTCTATGAAACCGTGTCTGTAGAGTCCTATTTATCGGTGTGAAGCGTGCCACATCTATAATTAGGAGGCTGTAACACTTGGGAAATTATCTCACTTTTTTAACACTCATTTCGTGCGTTAGAGTTTGATCTCTAATTCGTGCTTGTGCTTCTTTTCAGATAATCATGCCTCCACGAAGAGCAGTCAGAGGTCTTCCTGTCAGGAGAAATGTCGAGGAAAAAAGGGTACCTAATGCACTAGAAGTGCAACCCCAAGGAGAGGTCACCCATGCTGAATTCCGTGAAGCTATCTGGATGTTAAGTCAAGTTGCGACCTATCAAGTTGGATAGAGAGATAATCGACAGGAAGTGGCTGATACTTCAAGGATCCGTGAGCTTTTAAGGAAGAACCCACCAAGCTTCACAGGTTCAAGTGTTACTGAGGATTCGGAGAACTTCATTGAGGATTTGAAAATGGTATTTGATGTGATGCATGTTGCTGATGCGGAGAGGGTGGACCAAGCTGCATACCAAATGAAGGGTGTCGCTAGAATCTGGTTCGACCAATGGAAAAAGAATAGGGCTGAGGATGCGCTAATAGTGAGTTGGGCTGTGTTTGAGAGTGCTCTCATGGTACATTTCTTTCCCCGTGAGTTGCGAGAGGCAAAGATAAGAGAGTTTATCACCCTTAATCCAGAGTCTATGAGTGTTCATGAGTACAGTCTGAAGTTCACCCAACTTTCCCGCTATTCTCCGGAGATGGTTACTAACATGAGGAGTAGGATGAGTTTATTTGTTGTTGGGTTGTCTCGTCAGTCAAGAAAGGAAGGCAAGGTAGCTATGCTGATAGGGGATATGGACCTAGCAAGGCTTATGATCCATGTACAACAAGTTGAGGAGGATAAGTTGAAGGATAGAGAAGAGTTTAAGAATAAGAGGGCTAAGACATCAGGGAACGAGTTCAGGCAGCAAAAGAGTAATGCCAACCGGTCATCCCTCCAACAGAAATAGAAGGGACATGCTCCATCATTTGCTAGTGCACCTGCACCCAGAAACAAAGGTGAGTATAATGGCCAGAATTCGCAAAACTTCAGAGCTAGACCCGCCCAGTCTCAAGGTAGTGTGGCGCAAGGAAGTAACTGGGCTCCTGCATGTGCTAGGTGTGGTAGAACCCACTCAGGTAAGTGTCGTGATGGTCAGACATGTTGCTTCAAGTGTGGACAAGAGTGTCATTTTATGAGAGAGTGTCCTAAGAAAAGGCAAGGTAGTGGAAATCAAGCCTATAGAGCCCAATCTTCATGAGTTGCTCCACCAGACAGAGCTGCACCTAGAGGGGCTACTTCTGGTACTAGCGGAGGAACAAACCGCTTATATGCTATCAACAGTCACCAAGAGCAAGAGGATTCACCAGAATAGCCAAAAGAAAGCCTCGACCTTACGAAAGGCAGATAATAATTGACCAAGAATATCACTGGTACATTTTACAGATAAAAGAAAATTATTCAAGTATATACGACTTTCTAATAGAACAAAGACAACTATATTTAGAACAACGACAATTATATCCAGATTTATTATCATCTGAAGAAATAAATTCAATAAACCAACAAATTAGACAAATAGATTTACAATTACCAAGAATAGGGTCTAGAATTGACCATTACCTCCAACAAATCCGACAAGAACAATACGATAGAAAAGGAAAAACTTGGTATCTTGCTTAAAATACTACAATAGGAAGTACAAAGAATTTAGAATATTTAGACTTAGAAATAATCTTTGAAAAGAAATATAGAAGGCTAAAGCATGGTTCAGTAATCAAGTGTATCTTTATAGAAGGAGACCACATCTTACATAGCGATAATCATCACTTAAACACTATTACAGACCTAATAATAAATCTAGCAGAACACACTCAACTAAAAGACTATAGAATACTAAAGTCAATAGAAACTTTAGAAAAACTACAAAACCAACATAAAAAATTATTAGAAAAAAATAGAAATTAATTTTGATTTCCTAAAAACACAATAATTAGATATAAATACAAAACTACAAGGTATTATAGCAAATAATAATAACATAAATAATAATAGTACAATAGAAGAAATAAATAAAAGACTAGAACATCTCCACAAAGAATCTAAAGAAATAAAAGAAAAGTTAAACCAACTAAAAGACTTAACCCTTTCATGAACGATCCTTTTTACCAAGAAGTTTTAAAAAGGGAATAACAATTTGAAGTCAATCCCGAAGGTTTATCAAAATATACACCACCAGGAAAAACAGACCTAATAGGAGTGAAACAAAATAATATAATAATTTTCGCGCGGTTAGAATTAAACAGAAAACTAGAAGATAAGAATGCAGAAATTAATAAAAAATTAGATATTTTATTAAAAGATAAAATTCCCGAAGAAAAGACAAAACAAGATAAAAATATACAAGATCTGATAGAACTACTAAAGAAAACAGAAATAACTTCCCAAAAGGGTAGACCCAAAGTGACGAAAAAGGACAAGGCATGGACCTTTTTTCAAACAGGAGTAGACCCCCCCAAGAAAGACAAAGGGCCAGTTGCTCTCAAGATAGATTAGGAAATAATATGTTAGCTAGGATAATGAACTCGTCCAGACCTAGTAGCAGTCAACAACTAGATAAAATAATAGATGTAGACAAAGATATAAAAAAAATTCAGCAAAATAGATTAAAACTTCTAAACCCACAAGTACTTTATAATACAGGACTATTCTCTTCAAAAGCACAATTATACAGACACTATAGAGAAGAACAGATGTGCATATCGGAGACAATAATGAAAGTATGAGTTTAATTAGCAAAGAATCTATGAAAGAAATACAAAAAAGAAGGATGAATCTCATGCATATGGGATTAGTAGTAATTGGACTTAAAGGATTAACTAGAAAAAATCTAGAAATAAAGGTGCTAATTACTTTATATGATGATAGATGGGAAGAATAAAAAAGATCTATAATAGGTCTAACAGAAGTAAATATGACCAACAATGGAGGACTATTTAACTGTAGCCCAGACTTTATGATAAATTCAACCGAATTTGGTAAATACATAAAAATAGGGGTTCAAAATAAAGGTTACGAAGAAATGCACTGCGGAAATAATTTGCTAGTATGCGTAGGCTTCATAGAAAAATTAGCCACTAGCAGCATCTCCAGGTTCAAAATCAAAATAGACGATGCAGTACGTTTAATGGGAAATAAGGGAATAAAACTAATGAAACCCTTAAAAATAAACTTGAAACAATATGCCGGTAGAGATTGAAATTTAGAGAAATTCTGTCAAAAGGAAGTTTTAAGACCCAATGATCACCTTACTTATACTAATAACAAAGGACAAACCTCAATCAGATTTACTGACTATAAATACTCAGACCACAGAGAAATAGACAAAGACCTCGACGACAACACCACAAAAACAACAATATACATGAAAGGAATGAATATCCAGATCATAGAAGAAGACGACTACGAAGTAGATAAATTGATAAAGAAATCTAAAGAAATACACGAATTAGATAAAAAAGAAATATTCAGATGTAAAGGCTGCAAACTAAGAAGAATAAACTTCTCTATGGTAGAAAG